>JAQFVV010006213.1:10130126-10172626 GCA_028023455.1 Epiperipatus broadwayi | reverse complement strand
CAGTTGATCATTTTCTTGATCAATGAATGTTACAATGAGAATAAGCATGAGTTTCTGAAAAATAATTAGGGTTAATTGAATTGGTTTTTCTTTTAATTTGTGATATTACTCAGATTCTAAACTTTTGAATTCCTGGAGGTGTCCCTACTTTTGATTTGCTTAATCAACTATAGTGGATTTCAAGTACTTGTTCAACAATATTTTTACTTTGTCACACTTTTGTTTCAATCATGTTCTTACTTTATAATGAGACACTTAAATTCATCTTCTATAGACTGACGTTTCTTGTTGTTAACTTATAGTTTGCTATGTTGTTCCTTTTAAAACTATTTATTTTTATTTGCATACTCTCTACTTGTTCCCTAATAATTCTTTTGTTATTCTTTCTGATTTCCTTCTAATTTTCATTTAAAATGTTCATGAACCTTTTTTTATTTTCATACATTTATTATCCATTTTGCTTTCAATTTTTCTCTCGAATTCTACAAATCTTTTTTTTTTTTTTGGATTTGTAGATATTTTCACCCATAACCTTTTCAAGATGTTGTAATTTGCTATCAATATCTATCTATATTTGAGCTACCTTTATTTTGAATTCAATTTTCATGTTGATAAATCAGTAGTTATTTAAGTTTTAATATGAAATAAACCATTTGATGTATCTGCTTTCATTTGTCATTTTTCTGTAGACATTTGCTGTTGACTTGCTGACAGTTTTTGTAGACTTACATATATTTGCAGCATATTTACTGACATTTGTTGTATCATCAACATCTTTTTCTGTATTTGTTTTATCCTACTTTTGTTTCTCTAGAGTCATATTATTTTATAGGGATTGAACATTTTCTCTTCCCCCCCACCAGATATACCCATGTGTTGTTCTATTGATAAAATATTGTGAATAGACATCTCCAATCCATCTTTTTCTGTATCCAGTTGTGATTCAATTTTATTTTATTTATAGATTTCAATTGCACCATTTTTATTTTGCTTCTTGTAATTATCTACTTTATTATTTCATTGTTTTTATTTCCTTGGTAACTATTATTTCAGCTTTTACTTTTATAAATATCTCTCATAATAAGGAACATCTTGGACAGATTCATCATCACTATATTTTACTATTCTTACCAAAACATAATTTACTGCTTTACATAAGCTGTTACTTTATTTAATCTTTTATCTCTACTATTTAATATCTCAGTATTTGATCATTTCAATGGTTGACTATAAGCTATTTTAAACGTTTTTAATTGTAGGTAATTTTTCACTTTTCAAGTTCAATTTGTCACATAAAAAAATTATAATGGGAAATGTTCAGATTATTTTAAATTTCATTACTGAAAATCTTGAATTATAATATTTATATGATATTGTAATACCCCCTAATATAATGGATCATGGTATCAATACAGAATTCTATAGCCCCACAATTGGTTGCACAATATGTAAAAAAATGGGCCCTAATTTTACATGACAATAGACTTGTTACATCAGCAGAGTGAATAAGAATGTTTATATATGATTTCTAATTATATATACCAATGTAGACCCCAATCTCATTCTTGGGAGATGATGTATTAATACTCTACAGGTACCATGTCAAAATATACCTGTACACTCATCTTTTTCTTTCCATCTTTATAGCAAATAGAATTAATTAAAATTTTGAATTAAATTTAAGCTATATTTTGGATTCATTTCCGAGAATATAATAATGATTAACATAACTGGAATATATGTAGTTTAATTCTGATGTGAGAAGAATGTTTTACTAATTTGTTAATAACTATGGGTCTAAATTTATTTTAGTTTCGACGTACAAATACATGTTTTTAACATAAATTCAAGATTGAAGTCTCATATGTAATCCAAATATAAGCATCATGTAAAAAATGATGTACTTGTAGCAATAGTAAAGACTCATTGTTTGACTATATTTATAGAAAAATATACCAAAGTAATATTTCTAATATTTATACATCTAGATATAACTGATGTTTAAAGTCTCTTTTTGAAAGAAGACACGTCTATAATTACTCTTTCAATATTCTTTTTGTATTTGTGCAATCTATTTTTGTATATAACTTGAAATAATGAACATTATATTTACAATTATGAAAAACACCATGTAATTAATGAGGTTAAAATGCATAGAAGAGGTTTTTCATTAAAAGAGACATATTTGAACTTTTATGATTATTTATTTATAATAACATATATTGAATCCAAAATATAAATTACAACAAATCACTGAGTATATTCAATGGTCTTTTATTTGCGATCTTAATAGAAAAAATATTGTCTAGATAACTCAATTTAAAATGATTAAACAAATTTATTAACTAAAAATAATAAAATTAAACAAATTGAAAATATTTTAATATGCTAAATAAATAACTAAATCTTATTATATATATATATATATATATATATATATATATATATATATATATATATATATATATATATATATATATATATATATATATATATATATATATATATATATATATACTGAATAAAATTGTCATTGATAATGGCACAACTCTAGTTCATTTTTATCTATGCTTTCTGGATTTAAACTTAATGAAATAGGGAAAAAATGTTATAATTATAGTTGAAACTTTATAATAAATTTTTTTCTACTTTAACTAGATAATATATTACAAACTATATATATATATATATATATATATATATATATATATATTATCTATATATATATATATATATATATATATATATATATAATAACTGAAACACAGGCTTATTATATACCTGGGTCTATATATATATATAAAATATAGGGTATATGAGCACAGACTTTCACATGTCTATAGATGGTTGAAGATTTGGAGTGTGTAGTGAATTGGAGACTGTCCATTAAAGTATGAAGATTGTCTATGTTAATATATATCTGAGCACTTATAGTATATATGTGTGGGAGATGATAATCTGGACCAACTGATGATTGCTGGTTTAGCATAAAATATGTATATTGGTGATTTTTTTATCTTTTCAGCATATATGTGCTTGAGTGTATCAGTGTTATTTGATAGAGTGGAGAGTGGTGGGTTGTGTGAAAGTCTGTGCTCATATACCCTATATATATATATATATATATATATATATAGGGTATATGATATATATATATATATATATATATATACATATATATATATATACATGCCATATTATTATTATTATTATTATTATTATTATTATTATTATTATTATTATTATTTGCAGGCTATTTCATGTAGTGAAAAAGCTAAATGCTGACATTTCAGTAGTACAATATCAAGTACCTACCTCAGAGCATCCTTGATATTGTACTGAAACGTCAGCATTTAGCTTTTTTACTACACGGAATGTCCCGCAAATAGTAATAATAATATGACATATTTTATCCGTGAAAATATTAGAATTAACATATACATATATATATATATTATTTAAATTAAGTACCTAAAATATAATATACATAGTCTATGACTAGATATATTTGTATGTGTTAAATAGACACATGTAAGTATAATTCATATTATTGTATATCCACGATCCCACATATTCCCGTTCAGTAAATTCATTATAAATATAGTAATATACAAAAAAAAGGGGATTGAAAAAAACATGTTTTAATATGAAGTAAAAAAAAAATATTCCATTAAATACAAAAAAAAAAAAAACAACTACTTCCAACAAACAAAATATCTTAATTTAAATAATGCTAATCAATATATATTGTGGCTCGTTTATAGGTGATAGGACCCTAAGCAGAGGTACCAAGTCCCCACATTAGGCCCAACTTGGACTCTGGCTAAGTACTATTAACATACTTACTATTTCCCAACTATTTTCTTTAACTATAATAATTGAATTTATGTAAGGTTAGTATTTATCTCAATTTACTTTACATGATTAAACATTTCTAGAATAAGACATATTTTAAATATAATCAATGTGAGGCACATTTATCTATAAAAGATCACATCCCTTTAACATTAAGCAAATACAAAATATTTGTCCAATGGCATGATAATACCCAGATACTCCTTCTTACTCTTTTGGCTAACAATAATATCCAATAAGTTGTGTTATATCTATAACTATTAAGTTTTAATCCAATCACTCATTAAATTATTATGTTATATAATTACAGATAAACATTGATTCCTATTATTCATAAAAATAACTTTACAATAAGGAGATATCAGGATGATCATTGATTATATAAATTCTTTATACTACTTATGGAATATCAAGAGCAATTTTATGTATTTCCAAGGATATTGCACAAATTAAAAAAAAGGCTTCTAATTTAAATCTATAATGACGCTTTATATTTATGTTCTTTAATACTTATTATTAAAATAATATTAACTAAACTGTAATTAACACTAATAGTTTCACTAATAATTAAGTTATTATTTAATTTAATTTTAATACACATCCCTTAATCATTGGCAATGTCATCAATGACCTATGGGTTCAAGGCAACATGTTACAAGTAAAAATATCTATTAAGAGATGCATGCTTAGTAAACAGTTAAACTTGTTAAGCATTGGTGGTGCTTTACAAGCAGTTGTCCTGGGTTGACAGGTTCACATCCCAGATGATGCTATGACACATGAGAAAAAAAAATAGTTAGACTTCTCTAAACTGAATTGATTTCTCATTTTAATTTCAACCTGTATATTTTGAGTTCATGTAGTGTTGTGACAAAAGAGCCCAGAAAAGAAATACAACATTTACATCTTAAGTAATCTTCCAAAACAATAATTTTAATAACATTATATCCAAATTATTATAATAAACATTCCTATAAACAAGTAATTTAAAAGAACTGTTATAATAAAGTTGTATACAAACATACCATAATAAGAATAAAAAAACAATGTAAAATTAATATTTGGAGTGTTTATAATGAACAAAATTAATACTCTCCCATCAGTTGTTGGGATATTTACCTTTATGTATATGCTTCTATATCACACATCCAGTTTTTTGTATTAATCAACCATTCTCCCTTTTTTTTTTCTAAATTCATGATCTTTTATTTCAAACTTCAAAATAATAATTGTAATAAAGTTGTATACTTAGTGATAAAGTAACAATATAAAACAATTGAGAAAAGATTGTTATAATTCTGGATATTTACAAGAAAAACAAAATTTATATATTTATATTTCCCAGGATAAAATATCATCATTTTTGTTTATCAATTATTTCCTTAATATATTAACTTCCAAGAGATTATTAGGAATTATTGATTGTAGATTTTCCCAGTAGAAACCGATTAAGTTATTCCATTATTTTAAACATGAAGCTTATAATTATATCCAATATATAGATACAAAGTTAAAATTTATTACTTTTTGTATTTGTAAATAATAATATTTTATGAATTTTTTATCCAATTTTTTAAATATATATATATAATAACAAGAAAAAAAATCCTAGACTTATTTTTTTTTCTTCTTTAATTTTATAGTAAAAGATTGCTTGACACTTTTTGATTGGTTGATTATTTTCCCACCTTTCTGTTAGAACAACATTTATTTACTTGCATGTTTTTGGTTTATTTTTTAAAATGACAGTTTTCGTTTTTTTTTAAAAAAACAATCAAGATACAATACTTTTTAGAAATTAAATAAAGATACAATTTACTTTTTTAATTTTAGATCAGTATTTTTTAAAATTGATAATTATTTACCTATTTTAAGCATAACATACCAATTTGACTATAAATAATTGCTATTTTTAAAATCAAATGCATACAGACAATAATAATTGGTCTCTATAACACATCATGTTTACAAGATACAATTTGAACTTCACTGGTTTTAAATACTAAATGATATCAATTGTCCATCTATCTGCATATATACAACTCCACAAGTTATTATTTATATGTATCTTGAGTTAATTATTATATATATATATATATATATATATATATATATATATATATATATATATATATATATATATATATATATATATATATATATATATATATATATATATATATATATATATATATATATATAGATGTTATTTATATATGTCTATAGTTAATAATGATTACTGAATATTGAAATTTAGTTATCTTTAATTCTCCCTTCAATGCTATTCCATGTCTTCCACAAATTTTATTTAATAGCATAAAAAGATCATTACTTAAATCAGATTTAAAATTATTATATAACTAAACATTACTAGATGTAGTTATATATTAGATTTCCAACAGAGTGGATACCTTTCTTTAATATTGATAATAAAACCAAATTAGAATGCAGGATAGATTCTAAATTTATAATTCATAGTCACATTATGGAAATAATACTATTCACTTTACTCGATGGAGAGACATCATGGATATTCAATATTCTTTTCCTCTTCAATCCCCTTTTTATATCAATATCCACCAGTGATTTTAAAGTCAACTGTCAAAGAGACTCTCCTTTTATAATAGTGAACTTAGACAGTATATGACAGTTTAATTTTTATAAATCTATAAATATCAGTTTACAAATTATCTCTCTTTATGACATGTATATTATATGCACTCACACCTACATATATCTCATTTAAGCACAAAAAAGTCAAGTAAACTCTATGTTTTAAATCTTAATAAAAATAATTAAGTTAGTCAAATAGAGATATATAAAAATAAGTAAGATTAAATCTGACATTTTTACTTATTCTACATGCATATAATGTCATATATATTCTCAGTAAATACGTACAAGTTTATGTATGACTATATTGCAATATAATAAGCTCATGTCAAACTCCCAAATGTGGAGTTTTCTAATGAAAAATAAATTAACGTTGTAATTAATTATTGGTATTCTATTTGTTATATCTCAATCTATAGCTATAAAAATAATATTGTACAATTATATAATTGAAACAATATTTATGTGAACTATTTATTCAGATACCGTATACATTTCTGATAATAGCAAAAATCTATAATAATATTATAATTTTATAAATCTCTTAAAAATAAGCTATAAAATAATATAATTTAAATATATTTTAGAACTTAACTGGAAAAAAATTGAAAATATGTTTTTATTTTTTTTTTAACTTGAAATAAATAACTGAGTTACTTTTCAAAAAGTTACTACAATATTAAAACTATTGATATTTTCAAAAATACATATGTTATATAAAACTAGATAATTATATAATATAATTTTTTCTCTAAATACGGTCGTACTAATATTTTGTATTATATTTATTATTAATAAGTGTGTCTTTTAAATAGAAGTTAATTTATCAATTGTAAATTAAATCTTGTCTAAGATATATTTGATTGTTGATATAATATGTAATATAGTGAAATTTCCCCTTTCACCCTTTTAAATATTAAGCATATCACAGTGTTATATATTTTTACTTTTTTGTCTGTAATATTTTAATCATATTTAGTTTTTGTATTTTTTCTTGGATGATTTTATTGGTTAGGGATTGCTGTCCATTTTCAAGAATAAGAGATTCAAGAAGTTCAGTTTAGTATTCTTGTTTGATGCATTTATATCTTCAAAAAGAAAAAGCATTCTTAAACATTTTAAAAGACTTTTCAAATTTGGACAATATGCTTATATATTATAAAAAAAATTGACTTCAGCTTACTTAGACTGATTGAGCCAAAAACATATCTACCCATAAATAATAAGAATAAATCGATCATTATATAGTACATCCTTAAGTGAGAATGTTGACATTTTTTTTTTACATATATTTGTTCTGATTTATTCTAGTTATAGCAAATAATATTTTAATATTTGTAACTATACTTTTTTTCATTTGCTTCCATTATATCTCATAGCCAAATAATTAAGAGGTCAAAGTGATATGGATTTAGTTGACTACTGCTCTTCACATTTTCCAAAATCTACATGACCTATATAGCTTTCATTTATAATATGTAATAAATAAAGAGCATGCTAATATCTCTAAACAAACTTGTTTAATGATAAATGCCACAAGAAAAGGCATTTGAAATCTTTATCTAGGATTATTACCATCCCCAGACCACTAAATTTAAAGACATACAGATGTTTGAAATTTTCAGATCTTCTTCTTAATAGTTAAGTATTAGATAAATGCTTGGCTTGAGTTAGTGTTTTGAATCTAATGTCCTAGCTCCTTACTGAAGAGAGCCATAGCTTGAAAACAGTCTGGACATAGGAACAATCCTAGATAAATATTTGTGTCATTTATCATACAAAGCTTGTTTAGAGTATTTAGCATGCTGTTTATTTATTATATTTATATATACAAATAAAATGTCTGTTAAGTTTCTTGGATTACAAAAGGGGTAAGATTCTTCATGAAAAGAAAAACCATAATAAAAGAAAAATTAAGGAGGCAATTTTAATAAATAGGAATAAAATGACTATAAATAAAAGATAAGTTGCTAATGTTGAAATTTAGGATTCTTGGGATTTGAGTTGATGGTGTTTGCTTCTGTTATATTATTTTAATTTAATGGCAGTTGAAGAGATTAAGGAATTACCCAAAAGTAGTTTTGTGAATGGAAAGACTATATATAATAGATACTTACTGTTATATTTAAGCTAAAACTAAAAAAATATTATTATTGATATCTAGTATTTTCCTTTTTCCTACAAATAACAAAATTAATCCTTGTTAATATGTGCATGCATTATAATAATAAACTTAGTGTTACAGTATTACTACCTCAGGGAAATGCTCTATTATTTTACTTTTTAATGAGAAAAGTGATATGGTAAAATTAGATAATGTTAACTTAATGGTTAACTTATACTATTTAAATATAAAAGCAAAATCGTTAAAGTGATCATTTTTATATTTTGGAAATGCTTAAGCAAATAATTTAATCTTAATAATCTCACTTTTGTTCTCCATGCTAAAACATAATCACAAATTTTGTTTATTGGCATTTTATCAGAATCAAATTTTCATTTTATTTATCAATTTATTATTTATATATGTATGTGACTGTGCATAAATTAAATAAATACCTCCTTCAATCTAAATGATTAAAATGATAATCATCCCTAACCTTTGTCTTAGTTATTGATCCAATTTTCTTTTATCATACTATTATTTTATATAATGATATTTTTTATAATTATGTGGTAATTTAATGCATACCTTAATTACCTACTGATTTATTTCCTATTGAATTTTTTTATTTTTTATTGGCTTTTAATTTTCCTGGACATTTCAGAAGCCTTAGCTTTAACTATATCAAGTTATGAATTATTCTTATATATTCAAAACAAACACACACACACACAATTACTGTTTGACATGTTCAAATCTTTAGTTAACATAAACATTATAATGATGAAAGAAGTGTATTTCAACACATGTCCCAGACCCAATTAAGATTCTCATTTTATTGAATCTCTATACCAGCACCGCAAACTTCAAACATCCCTGCTGTAATGCATTCCATCATGAATCTTGGTATATTTCAGAATATTGAGTTGAACTACACAATATATTTCCTGCATAAACAGTGTAGGGAATTTAAAGTTTTTTTTATGAGGAATTACTAATCTGGTATGGAAATACTACAGTTAACTTAATCCAATATTTTTTCACCTGGTAAAAAATATGGACAGGAATTGTCCAATTGGACTGATATTAAAAATAATGGAAATTTTCTTACAGCAGTAAAAGTTATCTCAGAACATTAAATTCAAGACAAGTTTGAATTCAAACTAAATCTTTACTTTCCTAACACTGATCAATAATGCATTTAAGGAAATACAATATTTATTTTTATTAGAAATCCTAAATATACAAACAAATATTTTTTCAGTTCTTACCTTCCCACTATTTTACAAGAAAATCTGTATTCATTATTACTACTTATTTATGTTATTGTTTATTCAACTTTTTAAAAAAGTTTTAAATTATGGGTGTATTACATTATTGCACTTGTTTCAACATGTAAACATTTTTATTTTGTTGCCATCTATAATACATAAATCTTCATATAATTTTGAGAACTTGTTATGTATATTGTTCTTACAATAGCTATGCTTATCTTTTCAAACAATCAATCACCTATTTTTATCATACCACTTTCACAAACTTTGTCCAAATAACACTATTTGTTTTTTATTTATTTGACATTAGTGTTAGTAAAATCTTTTTTTTTTTTTCGGGCAAAGTATATATATTTTTATTTAAATACCATCGGGAATTCTTCCACATCATTATAAAAAATAGTTGGTTGACATTTACTTTTTTAAATAACTCTAAAAATAATTATAAACTGTCATTTAAAATGCAAAAATTATTTAAACTAAAAGAATAATATTGAAAATATTTATTTTTCTTTTATAGCTTCCTTTATATAGATTCTATTTTATTAACTATAAATTACATTTCATCTGAATATATTACAAAGTTTATATTTTACTGATTTATTAATAGTATTTTATTCATGTTTAATTTGTTTCTTCATTCTAGCTTTCTTATTACTGTGTACATTCAAGACATAAAAATTTTTGTGGTTTTATTTATTTTCTTTTGGTTCCATGTATTAGTTTGGTAAATAAGACATTCTCAGTTATTTCAGAATTTTCATATACATTTTAATAAGTTCTCCACATGTACTTTTAATAAATTTAACATCATAGAATGTTTTAGTTCATATTTCATTTAATTTTGTTAGATTAATGAATGTGAGTTCTAAAAAATAAAATAAAAATACTGTGTATCAAATTACATGTGAATCGAATGGTTTATATATTGGAAAAGTGGAGGTAATATATAGAAATGTCTTTCAAGCATTAGCTTTTATATAAACGCATAAAACCAATGACTTAAAATCTCTGTCAGTTTTGTTATGAAAATATATAAAATTTTGTCAAGCATTGTTAGTTGAGAAATCAGCACAGCTGCCTTGCCTGCAAGCAGTTGGTTGCAGATAATTGTTGTGGGTTTGCCTCCTGGCTGATGCTATGATATATATATATATATATATATATATCAGGTATACATATATATATATATATATATATATATATATATATATATATATATATATATATATATTGTAACCTTCTCCCAGACCGCTATAATATAAATGAATGACATCACGTTTTAGGCACCATAATCACTACTGTACCCTAGCTACAGCCTTACATCATGCCATCCCCATTGTTCAACATAATTCCAACTTTAACCTGGCAACAATCAGCCTTCACCTACTAAACAGTCATGTCATGTTGGCAAGTTCCATAATCACATCTGTAACCTAGCTTCCTGATATAGCTGGTCATCAATGAATCACACCATACATTTTAGTAATAAAATTCTCTTATGGAACCTAAGTACCCACATGATCAAGAATATAAGCATGAAGAAACAAAAATGCAAAACTAACAAAATGATTCATGGGTTGAATAAAATTAGCATGAAACTGTCAATCTAAAGAAGATCACAAGGCGACTGATAAAGATAAAAACTTCTGGTCCAACCAGTCTTAAAATCCACACAAACAAAATGGGATGAGTTAAATTTGATATTCAGCAAATTAATAAATAACTAATAATTATATGTCTGGAGTGATTATGAAATTAAACTTATAGATGAAATGATAAGTAAATTATGATGTAGATGACTAAATGGATGATAGCAAGAAATAATAATTAAATCGAGTAATGAAATGAGTCTAATCATGAAGAGAAAAGAACGAAGATGTATGAGAATACTGAATGATTAAGATGATGATAGAATAAGGGTTAATGGGTAGTTGAAATGATAAAAAAATAAAAGTTAATGTATGATCAATCAATTATGATAATGAATTAATGTCAAATAAGAATGAATAAATAAAAAAATATGGATCCAGATGAAATTGAAGAAAAATGTTAATGATGGAAACTGAAATCTTAAACTATAAACTAATATAGTATTAACTGGTAAAAAAAAATAAGCTAAATAAAAATAGGGATTTCAAGCTTGACACAACCAGAATATCTATCATGAAGTTGAAACAAACTATACATTTTATGCCAAAAAAAAATAATTTTCATCTTAAAGCTTAGTGACTTTAATAAAACAGTGAAATTAATCTATTTCAAGTCTTACTATAACAATTGACTAAATATAAATTTCATTACAAATTTAAATTTTATCTTGAAATTGAACAACTAATTCTTCTCAGGGTTCAAACACTCAAAATAATTATATAAACTATATTTGGGTCAGTAAGAGGGATTTTACCACTATCCAAACAAAATGCACATAATACCTCTCAATATAACTTAAATCAAGAATTATATTTAGCAGTTCTAAAGAAACTTTATAACTAATATAAACTTTAAAATTTATGACTGGGAATGACTTTTTAATAATTAAAATCAGTAACTTACCAAATTCCTTTTCTTTAATAATTATAAACCATGTGATCAAGATCTTTGACTGATAACTCTGTGGATTTAACTAAATCAATCAAATCAATATTATAGTTATCTTTTAATATATTGTTTAAAACAATCTTTACTACAAGTTATTAACATTTTGATTATTATGTGATAATGCATTAGATGTACCACTAAATTATAAGACTTACTAACATTATTATGATATAGCATAATATAGTTAATAGTGCTATATTGGTTGAAGATTATTTCAATTCATAATCTTCTGATAGGTTGATAAAAATAACAATAATAGTGTATAGATGTGGTAATTAGCAATAAGATTACAGGCAACTACATAATTTTTTAAATACAACAAACTTTATTTACACTATTTACAAAATCTTAATTCACAGATATGGCATGAAATAAAACTAATCTATTAAAATAATTTATGGATGGGACAAATACTTATTATCCCCTTGACCATATACTCAGCAAATGATACAACCTGCTTAGAAAATAATATTCAAAATATCATTTGTTACTCTTTGGCATATTTTTAAGAATATGATACTAAAACTTATTTAAGCTAACTAGCACTTAAATTCATAACTAGCAGTATACCTATAACTTCAGGATATGAACCAAGTATAAATTTAGAATTCAGAAAAAAATGTTAAAATATTGCATTATCCCAAAACCCTTTCTTTTATCAAAATATGATAATGGCAATTATCACATTATGTGCAATAACTAACTTATTTAACTTTGAAAGAAATAAGTTTAGTGCATTAAATGAAGACTAGACATTAAAAGTCAAATACATGTAGATTTCATTAAGCATTACCTATGTCCTAAGCTTAACCCTTGAATACATAACTGATCTTACAATTATATTGTCACATCATTATTTGATGAAAATGAATCCATTCTGCCAATTCGCATCTTCTACTTTTACATTAAAAAATTTCTACCATCATTAATAGATCTTGCTTCGGTCTGTCAACAACTGATGATGATCCCACAACATCATAAACACAATTTTGATTAAGAAAACCCTATGCTAGATGAGTGCTTCTAAATTTATTATTATTTCATACTTGCCATGTGATCTGGACCTATTATACTTCACAATACACGGTGGAAAAACTATCTTCATATTATCATGAGGAATTTAACATTAAGATGGGAGACTTTATAAAAACAACATGACAGTTGCATAATAATATATGGCTGATTCTATACCTCTCTATGGGTATACGTATGTGTGTGGGCCTTGCCTCACCATGAAAAGACTAGAATTCAAACCATAGATATCTTTTCTTTTTAGGATTATTTATACTAATGAACATTATTTACTGCTCAGATTCTATCCATTTTTTCTCTTATGAAATTAGCCATAGGTGACACTCTATCAGCCTATGCTCCATATAAATATTAGCCATTCAATTGGAACATCCTATTAACTAAAAACTGTCACTAGTCATTCTCAATATCATAGCAAGACAAAACAATACCAACACTAACAGTAAAAATCTACATATTCCCTTTTATAATGTAAAACCATTAATGGATCAACAGCCAAACCAAAATACCTATGTCCAATGATCGTTAATCATTTTAGAATGACAACTATATTTTTATTAAAGAGAGCACAATGGATTTAAACAATAAAGATCAAACCTTTATTTGTATTCAAAGTGGACACATTCACTTTTATAGCAAATTACAAAATGAAAAAGGTTTATGTCAAATTTTCTTTTATATCAGAAAATAATTCAGTCATGCCAATGTATATTTCTCTTTTTTGATAAAATGTCTGTACATTTACCTTTTTTTTTAATATACCTTAAAATTAGTTTTAGACTATGAGAGAAGTAAATATTTTTTTATCACTATCTCTAAATAAATGATATATATATTTTCCGGTTTTCTCTTAACTAAAAAAAAAAAAACACATACATAAAATAGATATATATTTTACAATTTTTTTTTGAATTTAATATATATATATATCTTTCATGCCACAGTAAAACACATGTGTTTTATAAACAAAATTTCTAAACAACACATTACATAAGTAATATATATATAACACAGCAATAATAAAAAAAAATAATAAGAGTACACTTTTATCTATTAAAATTTTATATTCTGTTCATCCAATTTATTTTGTCCTGGTGAGTTAGAATAATAAAAATGACTCTTAAGAATAAATATTGTGGTTAGCAAAACTTTCCCGATAATGCATATATATTTTATTCTCCTGTGGTGTGTGAAATGAGCCTTTTTTAACACTTATCCAAAAGTAAAATTATTTGATGGCTTTAACATCGATAATTGATAAAGCGATGAAAATTCATACTTCCAATTGTAGCAGAGTTAAAAAATAAGTTTATTTAATTTTCTCTAGTTAATTTTCCTACAAATAATTCTTTAGGTTATTGGAATATTCAAAACAAACTTTTTAAAATTTTTATTGACTTATTAGGTAAGCATTTCAAATGAAGTATAACAAGAATCATTTATTTACATTTAAATCAAGATAATTTTTCCCTGAAAAATTAGTTTAATTTTTATTACTTAGTATATTTCTCTTTCTTTTTTTCTTTTAAAACTCTTTGTGAATTTTATTCCTCTCAGCATGGCAATACATATATATGTGTAACAATATTTAAGCAGCCGGAGTATATTCCAACATTTTAAACATTATTATAACAACAATATTTCTTAATAAAAATTTACAAATAAATATTTATTTAATTCCATTCTTATTGGTAAAGTATCATGGGATTCTTAATATTAGAACAAATTTATTCAATTATCACTACAACATTTTCAACATTTTAATGAATCTGTAATCATTTAACTTTTTAACATTACACAAAGTTGGCGTGATGAAAATAGGCAGATGAGAATTGAGAATAAAGCGATGAAAATAGGCAGATGAGAATTGAGAATAAAATCATGCAATTATTTGTTTAAACTTTATTAACATTATATGATATAAAATGACTTTTAATTTTATTTCTAATATCTTCTGAAATTTCTTTTTAAATCTATTTTGAATTTATAATCTTACAATTATGATTTTCAAACGAACATCTGTTTTGCTCTACATTTACTAATGGCGCGAAAATATAAACATTATCAACTTTTTAGTCCACTTATAAATAATTCGTGCATTATTTTTAAAGAAGAAATTTTAAATATATGAATAATACAAAAGTAAAAGCTTACTTCTTCTTGAAATTTCCTGGGTTTAAAGCAGTACTTATTCAAATAAAAACTTATCTCCATGGTTTTAATTTCCTTCTCCAATGTGAATCCTAGGAAATATGCGGTTGTGGAAATGGCTTAAAATGATAGCAAGGTTTTAAGATTTCTTATTCAAACGTTTTTAGACAGCAAGGTATTCTACTTCCATAAATTAGATTTCAGAATTTTGTTGATTTTTATTTTTTTTTCTTATTTTAAATCAGAGCTGAGGTTTGTGTTTACTTGGTTCTTGTTTTTTTTAATTAGTCCCCCCCCCTGGCTTCATATGTGTCATCTGCAGGGTGGTAAATCTTTGAGCATTAGTAAAGGAGTTGGGGCTATATCAGACGTGGTTAGTACCACTCTATGCTGGTCAGCCTTGGTATGTCTTACTAAAGTTCTAGATTTTGTTGCGCAAATGTACAGATTTGCCTGAATATATATATATATATATATATATATATGTGTGTGTGTGTGTGTGTGTGTGTGTGTGAGAGAGAGGTCAGAGTAGCTTAAATGTTAACATGGGTTTGATAATAATGTTGAAATTAACAAGGGCTTTGATCATTCCATTCTCAGATATAAATATTTGATTTCATGGGGAGTGGAGAAGATTGAAGCTTGGATGTTAAATTTTGAAGATTTTTTACCTTAATATAAAATGAGCAGAAATTGTATATGTGTGGGGAAGATGGTAACCTGGACCCACTGATGAGTGCTGATTCAGTACGAAATGCATATATTGGAGATCATTTATCTATTTTTTCACATTATGTGGTGATATGTATCAGTTGTATGAGATTGATTGAATAGCTGTAGAAAATTTGAACGTCTGAGTTCAAGTCTTTTCTAATTACATTAAATTTAATATAGACAATATACATGTATTTAGATATATATGTATGTACGTAGGTATGTAAATAGCAATGGAATAAAAAATCAAGATATTTAAAAGCGTTTGAGTTCAATAAATTATTGCTGAGTCATATAACATAATTAGAATTCTACATGTTCTTGCATGGTACCACTTTAACTAAATTTATTGCATATAGAAACTTTTTCTTCAAAGATATCTGTAAAAAAAAAAAAAAAAAAAACTCATCATATAATATAGAAGTAGTAATTTTTTTTTTAAGTATGCATAACAATATTTTGAAAATATGATGGATATTAGACCGATTATAATTTTTTTAGTTTTCTGAATGTGTTAATATTCAATATAATATTATGCATTCTTGCCATTATTTGGCTGAAAATGGATAAATGCAAAAAAAAACAACAAATAGGATATTTAAAAAAATTATTGGGGAGAGTCACGCGACATTTATATTATAAAAGTTATTTTAAACTACTCTGAAAAGATTCAATAGCATTTGCTTTCGTTGTAAATATGACTTAAGATAAAATATGTTGAAGATTCCCAGTTACATAAAGACTTGAAGTTCATTTTTTTACATAATGTTGGAAGAACATATAAGAGTAGCATGAGATATATATATGATCATATAAATTTTATCCGTATTAATTTTTAATACTCTATGCAAATTCATCTTTATTATTTTTGTACCTCTCCCCATTATGAAATTCAGAATGGCCATTATTATTTATTACTATTGATATTTTTTTAGAAAACAAAATGTTTTCACATAAAAGTTTTAACATATTATATTTATATAAAAGACACTTAATACTATAACAATTTATTTTAAATATTGGAGTAATAACAAATTTCAAAATGTTTTTCACAGAATGACACCACTTAGTGTAAGTTTTGATAATCAGATATGCTAGAGGGTAATGCATTTTAATACCTACCGAGTGTTGACTATTTATTAATAATGATATGTTTTTAGAAACACTATTTGTTTGACATAAAGTTTTAATACATGCTATATATAATAGATTTCAAATTTTAACTTAACACAATAATGATTTATTTAAAATAATGGAGTACTAACAAATTTCAAAATGTTTTCCACATGATAGTACGGTGTAAGTGTTAGCAATCAATAGATATTAGAAGGTCATGCATTTTAACAGTGTCTTCTCATACAATATCATTACAATATTTTTAAACTTACGACTTTTTTAAGTGAGATATTGGATGGGAAGGTACTGGATAAGTATTAAAATGCACAATCTTCTAGCATTATAAATAAATTCATAAACGTCTTTTTATTTCTTTGCAAAAACTTTATTTTCATATATTAACTAATGAATTTATTTATAATGTTGGAGAATAAATATATTATAAAAGTAAAAAAAAAGATTCCTAACTTTTTTATCATTGTATATTGATAATATTATGATGTAATATATATTGTAAATCCACTAACATCTATTGATTATGGTAGCTTACACCAGGTGGCACTATAGCGTGAAATTTTTTTGCTGCAATCTTATCAGATTTTGTAGGCATAAAAATGATGATCATGTGATGTTTTAGTGCTTTAAAAATAAAAATTAACATTATTTTAGCTTAAATGTGTAAATGAAACATTATTTTTAAAATTATCTCCATTTTTTAATTTTTCAATTTTAAAATCTGAATTGTTGCTTTATTTTTTTTTTTTAATATAAAATCAAAAAAATAAATAAAAATAATAAATTAAATAAATCGATTACATATATTTCAATATTTTTTCATCAACGTTTTATTTTATTATATATAAAAAATGCATTTGGTATGGAAAAAAAATCAAATCTTTACTTGTCCTAAAATCTATAACCTTTCACTAACAGGTCATAGAAAAATTCAATAGCTCTTATTCTGCCACAAACCTCAAAGGAGAAATTTCAAATTGATCATCGTGTTAAAATTCTCAGTTTAATGGCACATTGACTTGTGGTACTAAAGATTTTGAGTGCCTTGAAGGGATGCATTCAAATGTTTTTTTCGCATTTGAATTTTACCTCAAGATTTAATACTTGATATTCATTATTAAATATGACAGTTGAAATAACAAAATAAAATCAATAAGTTAAATCATTTTTTTTTTTAGTTTTGAAATTAAAAAAAAAAGTTTATTTTTAAATACAGTTCAAATAAACTATTGAACAGTATAAATTTGTATTTGTATTTTTACATTTTACTTTAGGCTTATATATAATACAAAAATACATAAACTGCAGATAATAAACAAAATTGAATTACTAAACTATCAAACAAATGTTATTAATATTACAATTAGCTCTTATGCTTCTACTATTTTAAATAACAAATTTAATTCTTAGTTAATTATGATAGAAATATGAGAAATAATTATATTATTAGTAATAGTTTTTATTCCGGATATTTCTAATTTTGGTTATATATATATATATATATATATATATATATATATATATATATATATATATATATATATATATATATATATATATATATATATATATATATTGCAACATAATTAATGATGTTCAAAAGATAACTAAGTAAAGGTTCAAAAGAAATAAGTAAAGGACTTCATTGTAACCAAATTAAAGGTTGATCAAATAACTATTTCCATACCTGAGTAGTCTACAATATATAAGATCATAATATTTAAAATAACATTGGATTTCTCAAGATATCCCACTATCAATAATTATAAGCAAATTATTAATAACAAGTATTATAACTCAGGCATACAGACAGTAATCTTATCCACTTTCATTTCTTGGTTTGATGTTAAGTGCATGTTTAAACAAATACCAAATGAATATGGTCTAGCAGGGCACCACTAGATTATCTGAATCTAGACATGGTTATATCTAATAACCTTTCACATGTACCGGGTTTGAATCCCCTTTTTGGTACTTTATTTCTAATAAAAATGGGATGCTTTTTGAGCCATATCACTATACGCACTAATATTTAGGTAAAAGTAAAACATCTATAAAACAAAGTGGAGTTCATTAGACATAAATCATTTCTCAGATCTTAACATAACAAATGTGTTTCAATATTTTTATAAGTTTACTAGCTCAGATTATATATAACTAATTTAGAATGGCAATTCACTCATCCTTGCATGAAATAGATGATGGGATGTGGTTATAATAATACTAAGAAATCACTAAATATTATAAAATCAATATTTATTTATGGCGTTTAAACAGTTAAACAGCTCATTAATTAAAACATTGATGACGATGATAATGATGATAATAACAATAATGACAAGGGTTTCAACTACAACTCTAGGACTAAGCCTAAACATAAAACTAATTTTTATAAAGAAATTCCTAGTTATGGCTTAATTTTAGCATATTTACTTATATCTTAAATAACTGATATTCAACCACTGATGATGATGAATGTTCACACTTAACAAAGACTACACTTAATGAAATATATACACCTCGTTTATTAAAACAAACTAATATTTATTACTGCATTTCTAACATATACATAAAAATTTCTAGATAAACATGAAAATTGACATGAATAATAAAATGATAATAATTGATTTTATAACAATTTTCAGATTAATTTCAAGTTCTTCCCCCTTTCCCTTCAAATGTAGATTGTATTAAGTTGGATGTCACATTGACCATGATTTTCACTCCATGAGAAAAGTATTTCAAGAAAAAAAAATATTATCTGCTCATTAGCACACATACTTTATAAATCTAACATGTAAGTAGAATGTTAAAAAAATGTTAATAGAATTGAAAGAGCAAGTTTTAGAAACAAGTTTTAAATTATTTTCTCCCCTCTCTGTCTCTGAAATGCTATACTTAACTTGAAACAAAACAATCCAATATTCTAACACTACTTGTTACTTCACATTCACTCGCAATTATACACATATAAAAATATTATTATCTATGTGCGTGTTTTATCCCATAATAACAAAATATTTAAAACCAAAATAATAATAATATATTAGTTAAAACTAAAATCATAATACCATAAAAAATAATTGTTTTACACAATAAATATTTCATAACTGTAAAATTAATAAACAAATAATTTTGATACATTCAAGATAATTTATGAAGCTCAAAGTTATTATTAGTAAGACATTCGTGTTTTTAATTGATCTGAATAGTCTTTAAAAGTTCTTTAAATAAAATATACCACTTTATTGCTAAAATGTTTATTAAGACTCTGATATCATAAAGAAAATAGATATAAAAAGTCATATTACCGATCTTTTGTTTGTGGTGAATTTCCAAGGGTTCAAACTTGTCATGTATAATGTCTATATTTCTGCAGCTACCATTTCTGTTTTACGTGGGAACAATCTCTTTCTTGAGTGTATAACTATTTGATGAAGATGACTCTATTGAGGTTATTTGCTTTAGTGGACAATTTGGAAATCATTATATTAATTTTTCTTCTCTTTCTGTCAAGCATGTGGATGAAATACAGCAGTTGTTTTCACATTTATAAATTTTCTTGAGTTTAAAATCAGTTGTTGTAACAATTAATTGGATTTGATAATTAATATTTATCAGTAGATTAATTCATCTTCTTTGAATGCAGGTGAATGATTTCTTCCTTCTATTAGAAACATCTTATTTCTCTGGTCAGTTGAAAGGTGTAGAATATTATTTTAGACACAACATCTTTTCTTTCCTATGTGATGTACAGATTCCCCAGATGGTCCGGAAAAGATGGGACATACATATAATTTTTCTAGCCAGCCATTTCTTATATTTTTAACATTCAATTTAATAGTCTAATAATCTAAATCATAATCACAATAATAATAATAAATCCAGACAGCTTTTTATAGCCAATTTTTAGCTAACTTAACCAATCAGAGATAGCGTCACTTGCTATTTTTGGACAAATTCGTTTTAATTAGATCTCTAATTTATTTTCAACTAAATTATTTTTCAACTGAAAAGTTTAATCCTTTTTCCAGACACTTTTGTTTTTTTAAAAAAAAATAGACTTAATCCTTATTTCCTTTCTTTTTTTATATCTAGGTAACATTTCAAATTTTTGAGCTTTCTTCTTTAGATCTTAAGATAAGACAATTTCAAAATTAGAGTTCCCACCCAAATTAAGCTACCAAAGTGACAAACAATCATTTACAAAAAAAACAAAAAAACAAAATTGCAACAAAGATAGATATCTGATTAAACAGATTTCCTCTTTTAACATAAAATTATACAAAAAAATAAGTTGACAGATTTAATCCTTCCTTTTCTTTCAATATTTAATAAATGTAAATTTCTGTATGTAATGTACACACATACTTCATTATTTCAAATCATTCATAAACTAACATTAAATAATATAATTGCTAGCTTAGTAATTATAACCCTATTATTTAATTAAATCTGTAACTTTTAAATCCCAATTACAATTATAGAAAGAAAATACAATTATAGAAAGAAAAATAGAAGTATAGAATAAGATATTAGAATTGATCAAGCATAGGTTAGTTTTAAAAAAAGTCAAAGTGTTTAATATTTGAAATATAAAACAATTAAATAGCTTACACATACACTGCCTATACGTATGCATTATAACTTTGCTTTTTAACAGAAAAATTTAAATATTAAATGTGTGTGCTGCAGTTTTTGAGATTTATTAACACACAAACAAGTAAAGCATATAATTGTTGTCCCACTCTTTCTGTCTAAAGCGTTTAAGATTTTGATCTGGTAGGGTTTGAACTTGGATGCCCTACAGCTTCTTTTATGGTTATATAAAAAATTGATGATGATTTTTGGTTTACCTTTTCTACATGCACATTACTATAAATTTAGCTAGTGACTAAATTGTAATGGCACAACTTTCCCCCCCTTCGGATAAAATCATCAGCACTTTTGTTTTAACTATATTTAAAAAAAATCCTAACTAATAAATACACTAATAATAATAAACACACTAATAATCAAAAAAAAAATTTTTTTAACTACTGGTAATAAATCATATTTTTCATTAGAAAACTTAAAATAATTTATTTGGAGATCTTTTCCTTTATACAAAGCATATTGTAGTCTGCATAAAATTGCACATGTACATCCAGTCCATTTTTAATATTTCCATTTTTCATCTTGACTGAATATTTATAAAACATATCTGGAGGAATTATTTTATATAACCTCCTATTACAAACTCCATTTAGAAATATGGACTCTTGATACCATACATAATATGCCTTGAAGTTTTTCAGAGAGATTGACTCTCATACCATACATACTTTATTTTTAAATTTTCTAGAAAGATTGACTCCCTGTACCATATATAATTCATCCTTAAATCTTCCAGAGAGGTTGATTCTCTGGGCCATATACAATTTATTTTTAAATTTTCTAGAAAGGTTGACTCTTTGTACCAAATATAAGGCCCACTTAAATTTAACAGAGCATTTAAATTTTTCAGAGAGATTGATTCTCTGTCTGATACATACTGGACCTTTACATTTTTCAGAACGATTGCCTCTCTGTACCAGATGTAACTTATTTTTCACTTTTCCAGAGCAGTTGAATTTTTCAGAGAGATTTGGACATTTACATTTTTCAGAGAGATTGCCTCTCTATACCATATATAAGGTATCTCCAATCTATTTAAGAAGACAGATTTTTGAAACCACATATGCTGGTTAGTTACTAGATTGAGAACTACAGACTGTGGAAACTTTTGTTCTCTTTCTAAAATATTTGGTTTCATCTCCCCTGTTACCTATCTTAACTCAATCACCTTATCTGGTGTATGTAGTTTTTCCTCCAACTCTCTTTTCCTTCTTTTCACTTCATGATCTATCCCCATCTGCTCTCTGTCCATCACCTCATGTATTCTTTTTACTGAGAGATTAGGTTTTATGGCTACTATTGGCCTTTCCACTTCTTGTGATCCACTCTCTTCTATCAGTATATTAGCTGATTTATCTATTTCTTCCTCTAATCTCTCACTCCTTTCTCTATTATCAGTAGTCTGACAATCTAGCTTATCTTTTAACACTAGTGTTCTTTGACTACCTTCTATTATGCTCTCTATGGATTGACATATCCTTTGTCCTAGACTTTCCATACTTTTCTTACTGTCTTCTCTTAGACTCTCTATACTTTTCTCCATCTTTTGTTCTAGATTTACCATCCCTTGCTTACTATCTTCTCTCATACTTCTGAGCATCTGCATTATCATGTCCATGTCTGATGGTGCCATCTTTGCTATCTGAGCCTGGACCACTTCTGGCTCCTCATCTACCATTTCTGTACTTGAGGCCTTATTATTGCTACTGACTTTAGAGGCATTTTCCTCTATTTCCTCTTTTTCTTGAGCTTTTTTAAAGGCAATTTCCCTATCCTCTTCTTCAGGATAAAAATGATCACTGATCCCTGGGATTGGGACAATCTCCTCTTCCATAACCTCTTCTGTACTATAATTTAGATCACTCATGTTATAAAACTATATATATCTATCCCATCTGTACTTTCCCTGACCATCAAAAATCCACACATCCTCTCCTTGTCTCACACCTATTCTGACCAACTGACTGATTTGATTTTCACCTTATTATGCATTACAAATACAACAAAAAAATTTAATATCCTTATTTAATGAACTACACAACAATAATCTATATAGTGCATGTCTGTCTGTAATAGCCCAAATTATACATTCATCCATTCTCCTAGAAATCCGACAGATATTGACAGTCCACATAATGACTAGCAGTTCACGATCTTGAGACAAATAAAAGAATTTATTCACAGCACTATAATCACACAATGCACCATGAGCACTCAGAAGATCATTCCAATTCGATCACTATTAACTACCACAACCCTTGATTGAATGAAACAAACTCTGTTGCAATAAAAGAAGTATTTTAAGTCTTAGGGGCTAAAGTAGATAAAATATGCCTTGCTCTCTCTCTTGGAGTCTTATGCGGCAAGTATCAAAGAATGCCCTGCTTATTAAGGACTACAAAAACGAAACCTTGCAGTCTCTCTTGGAGACTTATAGGCTGGTATCATGGCAGGACTGCTGTTAACTGCTTCATGATAACATAAGAATAACATATAACTGGATTGGAAAACTATGCCATGCTCTCTCTCTTGGAGACTTATAGGCTGATATCATGGCAGGTCTGCTGTTAACTGCTTCATGATAAGATAACATAAATTGGGTTGGAGCAGTGAATGGGTTTGATCATTCATAAGTTACATGAAATACATAGCATTCTCAAGGCAATGACAAAACTCTTCACTCATCATCAAAACTGCAATCTAACCAACCAAACTCCAACGATCAACCATCCAATCAAACCTCTAAAATCATAGACTTTTTACAAAATGAACTCCCCAAACACACATGAGACTACTATTCCATAATTCATCACTATTACTATGTTTATCCTATCTGGCAATAAATCATTTTAATATTCCACAAAAAAAAAATTCTATTATTTATTTCACCTTTGTCTTAAGTTGTGATATTCATCTCTATTTTCAAAATTTATAAAACAAAAAAAACTAAGCTGTTTTATGGCTGTACCCATTTTATCATAATCAATGAAAAATTATATCATATTAAACATCATCATATACAAATGTAAAATAAGACTGTATGGCCAAGAAAATTTTGTAAGACAAAAAAAAAAAATTTACTGAAAAAAAAAAAAATTCACTAAAAAATTTCTCTATTTTTAACCACACATCTCCTATCATTCTATAGACTCCCTTTTTCAGGTATATGGTAATATATCATAGCCCCAGTTTGGTGTCCATTGTAACATAATTAAAGAAGGAGTCAAATATTATAGATGGTTACAATATAACTATTACCATATCTGAGTTCAAATATACTAAGGGTAACAAAATGAGATCTGGTCTATTAAAGAATCAAAAAATTCAAATATTGTAAAAATCTCAAATATTCAGTATATTATTATATTCAGCTTAACTTAATGGAGACGATCAACTGGATCTAAATCTATTTAATAATTATGAAAAGATTCAAATATAAATATTTATTTAATTTATTTCAAAAAGCTTCCAATATCAATATCTAGCTCAATAAATGAAAATGCATTGTAGATTTTATATCAAAAGAAAATAATTATTTAACATGAGTAGCGGCTATTAAACCGAAGATCAGATTGAGTTATCAATCATATTAAGGGTCATTCGATGAAATGAAACATATTTCTATCATTAGATTTCTATCATTAGATTGTAACTTAATTTACATAAGTTCAAATAGATATTACCATTGTAACATAATTAAAGGATCAAAAGAAATATTTCCATACCTGAGTTGTCTACAATATATATAAGATCATAATATTTAAAATAATGTTGGATTTCTCAAGATATCCCACTATCAATAATTATAAGCAAATTATTAATAACAAGTATTATAACTCAGGCATACAGACAGTAATCTTATCCACTTTCATTTCTTGGTTTGATGTTAAGTGCATGTGTAAACAAATACGAAGTGAATATGGCCTAGCAGGGCACCACTAGATTATCTGAATCTAGACACGGTTATATCTAATAACCTTTCACATGTACCGGGTTTGAATTCCCTTTTTGGTACTTTATTTCTAATAAAAATGGGAGATTTTGCTTTTTGAGCCAAATCACTATACACACTAATATTTAGGTAAAAGTAAAACATCTTTAAACCAAAGTGAAGTATATTAGACATAAATCATTTCTCAGATCTTAACATAACAAATGTGTTGCAATATTTTTATAAGTTTACTAGCTCAGATTATATATAACTAATTTAGGATGGCAATTCACTCATCCTTGCATGAAATAGATGATGAGATGTGGTTATAATAATACTAAGAAATCACTAAATATTATAAAATCAATATTTATTTATGGCCTTTAAACATTTAAACAGCTCATTAATTAAAACGTTGATGACGATGATGATGATGATAATAACGATAATGACAAGGGTTTCAACTACAGCTCTAGGAGTAAGCCTAAACATAAAACTAATTTTTATACAGAAATTCATAATTATGGCTTAATTTTAGCATATTTACTTATATCTTAAATAACTGATATTCAACCACTGATGATGATGAATGTTCACACTTAACAAAGACTACACTTAATGAAATATATACACCTCGTTTAATAAAACAAACTAATATTTATTACTGCATTTCTAACATATACATAAAAATTTCTAGATAAACATGAAAATTGACATGAATAATAATAATAATAATAATAATAATAATAATGATAAAAATTGATTATATAACAATTCTTAGATTAATTTCAAGTTCTTCCCCCTTTCCCTTCAAATGTAGATTGTATTAAATTGGATGTCACATTGACCATGATTTTCACTCCATGAGAAAAGTATTTCAAGAAAAAAAAATATTATCTGCTCATTAGCACACATACTTTATAAATCTAACATGTAAGTAGAATGTTAAAAAAATGTTAATAGAATTAAAGAGCAAGTTTTAGAAACAAGTTTTAAATTATTTTCTCCCCCTCTCTGTCTCTGAAATGCTATACTAAACTTGAAACAGAATAATCCAATATTCTAACACTACTTGTTACTTCACATTCACTCGCGATTATAGACATATAAAATGTTATTATGTATGTGCATGTTTTATCCCATAATAACAAAATATTATTTAAAACCAAAATAATAATAATATATTAGTTAAAACTAAAATCATAATACCATAAAAAATAATTGTTTTACACAATAAATATTTCATAACTGTAAAATTAATAAACAAATAATTTTGATACATTCAAGATAATTTATGAATCTCAAAGTTATTATTAGTAAGACATTCTTGTTTTTAATCGATCTGAATAGTCTTTAAAAGTTCTTTAAATAAAATATACCATTTTATTGCTAAAATGTTTATTAAGACTCTGATATCATAAAGAAAATAGATATAAAATGTCATATTACCGATCTTTTGTTTGTGGCGAATTTCCAAGGGTTCAAACTTGTCTTGTATAATGTCTATATTTCTACAGCTACCATTTCCATTTTACGTGGGAACAATCTCTTTCTTGAGTGTATAACTATTTGATGATGATGACTCTATTGAGGTTATTTGCTTTAGTGGACAATTTGGAAATCTTATTAATTTTTCTTCTCTTTCTGTCAAGCATGTGGATGAAATACAGCAGTTGTTTTCACATTTATAAATTTTCTTGAGTTTAAAATCAGTTGTTGTAACAATTAATTAGATTTGATGATTAATATTTATCAGTAGATTAATTCATCTTCTTTGAATGCAGGTGAATGCTTTCTTCCTTCTATTAAAAACATCTTATTTCTCTGGTCAGTTGAAAGATGTAGAATATTATTTTAGACACAACATCTTTTCTTTCCTATGTGATGTGCAGCTTCCCCAGATGGTCCAGAAAAAATGGGACATACATATAATTTTTCTAGCCAGCCATTTCTTATATTTTCAACATTCAATTTAATAGTCTAATAATCTGAATCATAACCACAATAATAATAATAAATCCAGACAGCTTTTTATATCCAATTTTTAGCTAACTTAACCAATCAGAGATAGCGTCACTTGCTATTTTTGGACAAATTCGTTTTAATTAGATCTCTAATTAATTTTCAACTAAATTATTTTTCAACTGAAAAGTTTAATCCTTTTAGCAGACACTTTTGTTTTTTTTTAAAAAAAATAGTCTTAATCCTTATTTCCTTTTTTTTTACATCTAGGTAACATTTCAAATTTTTGAGCTTTTTTCTTTAAATCTTAAGATAAGACAATTTCAAAATTAGAGTTGCCACCCAAATTAAGCTCCCAAAGTGACAAAGAATCATTTACAAAAAAAAAAAATTGCTACAAAGATAGATATCTGATTAAACAGATTTCCTCTTTTAACATAAAATTGTACAAAAAATAATTTGACAGTTTTAATCCTTCCTTTTCTTTCAATATTTAATAAATGTAAATTTCTGTATATAATGTACACACATCCTTCATTATTTCAAATCATTCATAAACTAACATTAAATAATATGATTGCTAGCTTAGTAATTATAAGCCTATTACTTAATTAAATTTGTAACTTTTAAATCCCAATTACAATTATAGAAAGAAAAATAGAAGTATAGAATAAGATATTAGAATTGATCAAGCATAGGTTAGTTTTAAAGAAAGTCAAAGTGTTTAATATTTGAAATATAAAACAATTAAATAGCTTACACATACACTGCCTATACGTATGCATTATAACATTGCTTTTTAACAGAAAATTTTAAATATTAAATATGTGTGCTGCACTTTTTGAGATTTATTAACACACAAACAAGTAAAGCATATAATTGTTGTCTCACTCTTTCTGTCTAAAGCGTTTAAGATTTTGATCTGGTAGGGTTTGAACTTGAATGCCCTACAGCTTCTTTTATGGTTATATAAAAATGTGACGATGATTTTTGGTTTACCTTTTCTACATGCACATTACTATAAATTTAGCTAGTGACTAAATTGTAATGGCGCAATATATATATATATATATATATATATATTGCGCCATTATATATATATATATATATATATATATATATATATAACTAAATTATATATAGCTTGCTTTATCATATATATATATATATATATATATGATAAAGCAAGCTGGAATCTATTCTTTTATCACTAATAATAAGTTTGAATAATCAGCTATTATTAGATGGTAATGCACTTGAATCTCCATTAGTAGGACTGTTTTCATTTTGCTTTTGTCGATAACTTGAGATTCCATTTAAACAGATGGAAATCAAATATCATTCCTTTATATATCTTGGTAAAAAAAAATACTATATCATTTTTCCAAAGTAAAAGGAAAGCTTAGATGAATTTGTGGACAAAAAATAATCATCAATAATATCATTCCGAAGTTTAATTATAAAATTTTCCATTTATTTATTTTTCTTTTATCTTGGTTTCTCTAATTATTTGTACATGTAAAATAATGCTTTATTTGTATTAAAATTAATATAAGAATAAAACTGAAAAATTTAAAAATGTTGATTGATCAATTTTGACTTAATCTCATTTACAGTTTTATATATGTCACTCATAATGATTATCAATAGTTAAGTTATTAACTTGATAAATATTTTATTATTACCCGTAATATATTCTCACCTCCCACTACCCCTGTCAATTATTTGTGTTGACATGCAGATAATAATTTATACTTATTTTTATTTGAAAATACATCACACCCTCTTATCTAGTCAAAATTTGCTAGGTAATATATAGATATAAAAATATTACTTCATGCAATTTCTAATAATACGTTAACACAAGATTGAAAACATTTGACATGCTATTTATCTTCCAATTGGGGACGCATTATATATATATATATATGAAAAAAACAAGTTAACTTGCTAACACTTGTATTTATGATCAATAGATGGTGTTTTACTAAAAACACTGTCAAGCATATGTTTGTTTTCATAAACATCAGAGTAAGCATTCACTATCTCTATCGTTAATTCCACCTTCACTGATGATAGAAAATCAGCTTGAAATCATGATCTGAAGGTAGAATTAATGATAGACATAGTGAATGCTTACTCTGACATTTATGTAAACAAATATACGCTTGACAGTGTTTTTGGTAAAACGCCATCTATTGATCATATATATATATATATAAACAGTGAGAAGAAATTTTATTGGTTCTTATAATCATATATCTATATTAAAAGATAAGTTTTGGGATTTCACATTTAAATCCAAATAACAGACATGAAACAAGATAAGAGTAAAATATAATTTAATTTAATCATAAATCCTACTAATGGTCAGACAAAGCTATAATAATAAAAATATTATAGACTATATTACCTTGCCAGATCATTAATTACAACTATTTAATTGAAGAAAAATTAGATCCTCTATAGATTATGAATTTATATTGTCTTTAATATCAGAATTCCACCAAACACAGGGAAATCTTTAGGGGGATATTCTACACTATCAGTATATTAAACAATACAATGACTAATTCAATAAAATATAAACTCTTTTCTCACAATCTATTACAAATTAATTTATTATATTAAATATTAAATATTTATGAGAAGAGAGACAGAAGGTTATAGTAATAAATAACAAAAGTATTTATTATACAATAAGACATATATATATATATATATATATATATATATTGTAACCTAATTAAAGAGAGTTCAAAAGATATAACTAAGTAAATTCAAAAATTAAATGATGATCAAAAGATATAATATCTGAGTAAAGGAGTCCAATATCAAGATTAAAGGTTGATCAAATTATTATAGATAGTTACAATATAACTATTACCATATAAGTGAAGGAGTTCAAATATCAGGAATTATAAGCAATGTATTATAACCAGTATTATATGAAATCACGTGAGGTGAGTACACTAGTAATTCAATAAAATATAACTCAGGTATACAGGCAGTAGGTTTTATCCACTTTCATTTCTTGGTTTGATGTTAAGTGCATGTTTAAACAAATACTAAGTGAATATGGTCTAGCAGGGCGCCACTAGATTATCTGAATCTAGACATGGTTATATCTAATAACCTTTCACATGTACCGGGTTTGAATCCCCTTTTTGGTACTTTATTTCTAATAAAAATGGAAGATTTTGCTTTTTGAGCCATATCACTATATGCACTAATATTTAGGTAAAAGTAAAACATCTATAAACCAAAGTGGAGTATACTAGACATAAATCATTTCTCAGATCTTAACATAACAAATGTGTTTCAATATTTTTATAAGTTCACTAGCTCAGATTAGATATAACTAATTTAGGATGGCAATTCACTCATCCTTGCATGAAATAGATGATGGGATGTGGTTATAATAATACTAAGAAATCACTAAATATTATAAAATCAATATTTATTTATGGCCTTTAAACAGTTAAACAGCTCATTAATTAAAAGGTTGATGACGATGATGATGATGATAATAATAACGATAATGACAAGGGTTTCAACTACAGCTCTAGGACTAAGCCTAAACATAAAACTAAATTTTATAAAGAAATGCATAATTATTGCTTAATTTTAGCATACTTAATTATATCTTAAATAACTAATATTCAACCATTGATGATGATGAATAATCACACTTAACCAAGACTACACTTAATGAAATATATACGCCTCGTTTAATAAAACAAACTAATATTTATTACTACATTTCTAACATATACAGAAAAATTTCTAGATAAATATGAAAATTGACATGAATAATAATAATAATTGATTATATAACAATCCTCAGATTAATTTTAAGTTCTTCCCCCTTTCCCTTCAAATGTATTTTGTATTAAGTTGGACGTCACATTGACCATGATTTTCACTCCATGAGAAAAGTATTTTTAAAAAAAAATATTATCTGCTCATTAGCACACATACTTTAAAATCCAACATGTAAATAGAATGTAAAAAAAAATGTTAGTAAAAATTGAAAGAGCAAGTTTTAGAAAAAAGTTTTAAATTATTTTCTCCCCCCTCTCTTCTACCTCTGAAATGCTATACTTAACTTGAAACAAAATAATCTAATATTCCAATACTACTCATTATTTCACATTCAGTCACAATTATACACATATAAAATATCATTATGTATGTGCGTGTTTTATCCCATCATAACAAAATATTATTAAAAACCAAAATAATAATAATATATCAGTTAAAACTAAAATCATAATACCATAAAAAAAATTGTTTTACATATTCATATTTCATAACTGTAAAATTAATAAACATATAATTTTGATACATTCAAGATAATTTATGAAGCTCAAAGTTATTATTAGTAAGACATTCTTGTTTTAATCGATCTGAATAGTCTTTAAAAGTTCTTTAAATAAAATATACCACTTTATCGCTAAAATGTTTATTAAGATTGAGATCATAAAGAAAATAGATATAAAAAGTCATATTACCGATCTTTTGTTTGTAGCGAATTTCCAAGGGTTCAAACTTGTCTTGTATAATGTTTATATTTCTGTAGCTACCATTTCCGTTTTACTGGGAACAATCTCTTTCTTGAGGTGGATAACTATTTGATGATGATGACTCTATTGAGGTTATTTGCTTTAGTGGACAATTTGGAAATCATTATATTAAATTTTCTTCTCTTCCTGTCAAGCATGTGGATGAAATACAGCAGTTGTTTTCACATTTGTAAATTTTCTTGAGTTTAAAATCAGTTGTTGTAACAATTAATTGGACTTGATGATTAATATTTATCAGTAGATTAATTCATCTTCTTTGAATGCAGGTGAATGCTTTCTTTCTTCTATTAAAAACATCTTATTTATCTGGTCAGTTGAAAGGTGTAGAATATTATTTTAGACACATCTTTTCTTTCCTATGTGATGTGCAGCTTCCCCAGATGGTCCGGAATCGATGGAATATACATATAATTTTTCTAGCAAGCCATTTTTTTTTTTATTTTCAACGTTCAATATTATAGTTTAATAATCTGAATCAATCACAATAATAATTCAAGACAGCTTTTTATATCCAATTTTTAGCTACCTTAACCAATCAGAGATAGCATCACTTGCTATTTTTGGACAAATTTGTTTTAATTAGATCTCTAATTTATTTTCAACCAAAGTATTTTTCAACTGAAAAGTTTAATCCTTTTTCCAGACACTTTTGTTTTAAAAAAAAAATAGACTCAATTCTTATTTCCTTTCTTTTGTTTTTTTTTTCTTTTTAACATCCAGGTAACACTTCAAATCTTTGAGCTTCCTTCTTTAGATCTTGATAAGACAATTTCAAAAATTATAGCTCCAAAGTGACAATCATTTACAAAAAAAATTCACTACAAAGATCGATATCTGATTAAACAGATTTCCTGTTTTAACAAAAAAAAATTGTACAAAAAAAAATAATTTAACAGATTTAATACTTCCTTTTCTTTCAATATTTAGGAAATGTAAAATTTTGTATGTAATGTACACACATCCTGCATTCTTTCAAATCATTCATAAACTATCCTTAAATAATATGATTGCTAGCTTAGTAATTATAACCCAATTATTTAATTAAGTCTGTAACTTTTAAATCCCACTTATAATTAAAGAAAAGCAAAATAGAAGTATAGAATAAAATATTAGAATTGATCTAGCATAGGTTAGTTTTAAAGAAAGTTAAAATGTTGAATATTTGAAATATAAAACAAATAAATAATTTACACATACATTGCCTATATGTATGCATTATAACTTTGCTTTTTAACAGAAAATTTAAATATTAAATAGTTTAAATGTGTGTATTACCTTTCTATCAACACACACACAAATAAAGCATATAATTGTTGTCCCATTCTTTCTGTTTAAAGCTTTTGAAATTTTGATCTGGAAGGGTTTGAACTTGGCTGCCCTACAGCTTCTTTTATGATTATATAAAATTGTGATGATGATTTTTGGTTTACCTTTTCTACATGCACATTACTATAAATTTGGCTAGTGACCAAATTGTAATGGCACAACTTTCTCCCCCTTCGGATAAAATCATCAGCACTTTTGTTTTAACTATATTAAAAAAAAAATCCTAACCAATAAATACACTAATAATAATAAACACTTATAATATATATAAAAAAAATTAACTACTGGTAAATATATTTTTCATTAAAAAAAAAAAAAAACCTAAAAATAATTTATTTGGAGATCTTTGCCAGGCTATTCTGCTGAAGTATAAGGGATCAAACTCCTAGCATTATAGGTCCCCTTATTCCCATCAAGAGCAGCAAGCATAAAGGCATTCTCTCCTATCTTTTTAGTGATTTTGAATGGTCCTTCATACAAATGCAGAAACTTTTTAAATTTGTTTCTTTGGGGGTTGCTAACATGAGGGGTGCGTACCAGCACAAGATCATTGATCTTAAATGGATGTGGTTTGGTTCTGGATTGCTTTACCCTTTTTTGACCCATGAGTTTAAGTTGGACTCGAGCCTTATTAAGGTCATCATCATTATTTATTTCCTCAAGGGTAATAGGCAAAGGGATTTTAATAAGCAAAGGTTCCTGTTTTCCATAATGCAACCTAACAGGGGGAATCCTGTTGATTCATTACAAGTGATATTAATGAGATTTACCAATTCAGGAAGTTTATTCACCCACTGTCTATGATCATCTGGAATGTAGACTCTATAAAGTCTGCTAAGCTCGCGCATAATGCGCTCGCAGGGGTTAGACTGCGGATTTCGTATAGAGCTCATAACATGTTTGATGTTCTGAGTTTGAACCCATTTCTTCCAGGTCTTCGATACAAAGGCAGTGGCATGATCTGTCAAAATCACCTCAGGTTTATCCCCGGCTTGCAACTGGTGTTTGGTGAGGCACCTGATAACACCCTTAGCATCAGTTCGTGGCACGGCAAATGCAGATACATATTTAGAAAATACATCATATGCCACTAAAATGAACTTTTGTCGGTTATAGGCCGGGAGTGGTCCATAAAAATCAAGTGCCAACAATTGGTTAGGCCGATCCGGGATTATGGGTTGTAAAATACCAACGAATGACCTAGCATGATACTTAGTCTTGGCACAAACTGTACATTGTTTAATGACATTGCTGACACTTCTATACATCTGATTCCAATAGAAATAATTTTTTAACACATAATAAATCTTTGGAGTGCCATAATGGCCATATTTGCAATGAGCATATTTTACTAATTTATTAATGAGGATTTTAGGAATCACGATCCTCCAAGGGTTACCATGATTAACCTTAACCTTATACATGAGAAGATCTTGGTTGAATTTATACTGGGTAAAAACTTTCTTAAGTGATTTCTTGGAGCTGTGGCGGTTTAGGGGATGATTCAGGATGGTGATGATTCTGCCCAATTTTAGGTCTTGTTTTTGAATCCCAGCCAAATTATGGTAATCTTTTAAGATATCTCTCTCTAATTCAACATTAATATTATTAATCAAGATATTCTCTGTACCGGGATGTTGGGGCACAAGACAGACAGGGTGACGACTAAGAACATCTGCAGGGATATTCTTAATACCCTCAACATAGACGATGCTGTAATTAAACTGTTGTAGGTATAGACTCCATCTAATTAATCTTTCATTATTTAAATAGCTTTTACTTAGAAATTCTAAGCTCCTATGGTCTGACAAAACAATGACCTCAGAGCCAAGCAAAAACTGGCGTAGCTTTTGAAAGGCCCATACTACTGCTAGGGCTTCTTTCTCTGTTATGGAGTAGTTCAGCTCTGCCCCTCTCAAATGTCTACTTAAAAAGTATAAGACCTGAGGTCTTTGATCTTCATCAAGCTGATATAAAACTACTCCCAGACCATAGTGGCTACTGTCTGTCTGTACAAAAAACTTTTTACCAAAATCAGGGTAAGACAAAATAATGTGGTTCAAAAAGGTTTGTTTTATGGTATTGAACTCTCTGGTATGCTCAGTGGTCCACCTCCACCTTTCTGATTTCTTCAATAACACAGACAAATACTGGGTATCCTCGGCAAAGTCCCTATAAAACTTATGATAATAGTTACATAAACCGAGGAAGGACCGCAGTTGCTTTTTGGTTTTTGGCATTGAGAAGTCCTGAATAGCAGCAATCTTTTCGGGATGGGGTTTGATACCCTGTTCGCTGATTACATGTCCCAGAAAAGTAATTTCTTTTGCAGCTATAGTACATTTCTCCAGGTTTATCTTGACATTATGGGCTAAACACTCTTCAAAGAATATCTGTAAGTGTTCTAGATGCTCTGTAAGACTGCTGGAAGCAATAACTATGTCATCCACATACATGATGATCTTTTCTTTCAATTGTTTTGAAAAGATCATATCCAAACATCTGATCAAACCAGCACCACTGTTAATGAGACCAAAGGGCATTCTTGTAAAAACATAAGTTTGACCTTGAAAGCGAAAAGCTGTATATTTTTGGTCTTCATGGTGTAGTGGTATCTGCCAATAACTGGCTGTCAGATCAAAAGATGAGAAAATTGACTTTTGTTTGAATTTAATTAGCAGCTCATGTACAGGTGGAGGAATATCGCGTTCAGGAATGGTTATCTGGTTCAGCATCCGAGCATCCAGACATACTCTTACTGTACCATCTTTCTTTCTGATAATTACCAAAGGATTGACATAAGCAGAGGAACACTTCCGAATAATTTTCCATTCCAACATTTGGTCTATCTGTTTTTGTACCTCGGCCTGATATTGATAAGGAACTGGATACATTCTCTGTTGAAAAGGTTCATTATCCTTTAACTTAATTCGATGAGTATATCCACTGATGATGCCTGGAACAGTGGAAAACAGGCTGTTATAATTGCACATCAGTTGGTATAAATTTTCTCCTATAGTCAGATTGGCAAGAAAAACATGATTAATTTTAGTTTTAATACCAACATCAATTAGTGTGCTTCGAATACATAGCAATTGACCAGAGAGTTTCGGTAACTCCCATTCAAAAGGCAACTGTTCTTGTTGACATAAAAATAGCCCATTCTCATAATCTAATTTACATTTATTTCTGATCATGAAGTCTGAACCTATAATGACATCATGAACCAATTCAGGCATAATCAAGAAGACATGACCAAACTCAGACTGGTTAAGCCTAAAATTAATCCAAACCTGCTTGTTGGACAGCCTGGTTCTCTTCCCATTAGCCAGAGTCACTTGTATCTGTTTAATGGGCAAGGAGGGTATACAACTATTTACACGAAGCATCTTTTGATACGCTTTTTCTGAGATGATGGAGGCTTGACTACCAGAGTCAATTAAGGCATTTATACTAATCCCCTCCATCAATAACTTAAGAACAGGACAGTTATATTGGATAGGTGGTTCACCTAGTTCAAATGGCTCTAGGTAATCCACATCCAGATCAAGGGTATTTAATAACCACATCTCATTGTCCCTCTTACTGTTAGCATATGGCCCCAGCACTGAGGAACTATTATACCAGGACCGTTCTAGTTTAGCGATGGAGTCTTACTTTGGGCTTTTCCCCCTGGTCTTTTTAGCACTGTGGTGATTCCACTTGTAGAGGGTTGCTCGTCTCTAGGAATTACTTTCTTCCCAACGTTACCCCTAAAATTTCCCCAGGATTGATTAGGAGGCCTAGCCCTATAATTGTTTCTATACCCATATCTACTAAAATTCTGATCATTTGTTTGATCACCTAGATTCAGACTAGAGACATTATAATTATACCTGTCCTTGGTGCTCTTGGGCCTAGTCTCTGAATCTAGCTCTGAAATTTCTAAAGCATCCAGGATTTCTGATGCTTCCTCTATACTGTGGCAATCAGCAGCAATTAGCATTTGTTCAATGCTTCGGGGAAGATTGTGTCGGAGTATTCTCAGGATTTGGTGCTCTGAGAGGGGAAATGCAGTCAGACTTTTCAACTTAACCGCCTGCCCTCTGAAAAATTGTGTATAGCTACCCTTGGTACCCCCATACTTTTCCTGTGTAATCTGGTAGCGCACCTGGTCCTGCCTATCTTCACTCCAAAAACAGGCTAAGATAACACAACGAAAATCCCCAAAGGTAGTGGGCTTATCAAATAGGGACCGCCACCATTCCTTAGCATAGGCATAAAGATGGTTACATGCAATGGCCAACTTTTCCTGTTCACTCAGCCTACACACAGAAAAGAGTTCTTCCAAGGTATACAGATACTCTAAGGGGTTCTCCCTGCTCTCCCCACTAAAGGCCTTAATTTTAATTAAATTTGAGGTCATTGACCCTCCTACTCTATATTCATCTTTACTGGTATGGTCAGCCCTATCTACTAATTTTTTAACTTGTGGATTTTTACCTAAAGTAGGCATCCTTTTCTCTGACTGACTCTGTTCTGAGCTATCCCTACAGTCATCTGGACTGGTGCTACCATCGCTCTGGTCTGAATTTAGGTTTGACTGATCCTGCAGCCCTACATTAATACGATCTTTTAATTCCCCTATTTTTTGGTAGAGATCATCCATCTTGGGGTTTATGTATTCCACAACATAGGCCTTCTGGTTCTCCTCAACCTTTCCCAACATAACACCCAATTCATGTTGATTCATTCTGGATCCCTCTTCTAAAGAACTGGACTTGTCCCTTTTTACTATCTCCTCCCTAAAGCTATCCATTTGTTTCCCCAATTCTTTCCTAAGATTTTGGTCAATTTGTACACACTCATTTGCCATGCTTCCCTTAAATTCTCGTATTTCCTTTTCTAAGCCACTAAACTTATTTTTCATAGTGAGGGTTTGATCTACACAGCCCAAAGTGGCTTCCTTATATGAGTCCACTTTGGCTACGACCTCCTCTAATCTAATATGAATTCCTGCAGAAGTTATTTCGGCATTCTTTTCTATGCATTCTGATATGGATTGGGAGACCAAACCATGGACCTCATTCCTAACTAACTCAATTTCTCTCTTATTTTCTTCGATAGACTGCTCCACTTGAGCCTTTAATGACTGTAGTCCCTGACAACCCTCTTGTTTGGTGACTTCCATAGATCTACACACTCCTTCTATCCTCTCCTCTAAGGATGCAAATCTATTTTTACACTCTATATTGGACCCTTCTATCCTAGTTTCCAAAGCTATGATCATTTGGTTGTTATTGTCAATAGAGTTCTCCAGATTTACCCTTAAACCTTCTATACTTTTCTCCATAGATTGACCTATCTTTTGTTCTAGATTTTCCATCCTTTGCTTACTATCTTCTCTTAGACTCTCTATGCTTATTATACTGTGCTTACTATCTTCTCTTAGATTTTCTATCTTTTGTTCTAGATTTACCATACATTGCTTACTATCTTCTCTTAGACTCTCTATACTTTGCTTACTATCTTCTCTCATACTTCTGAGCATCTGCATTATCATGTCCATGTCTGATGGTGCCATCTTTGCTATTTGAGCCTGGCCCACTTCTGACTCCTCATCTACTTCCACACTTGAGGCCGTATTACTGCTACTAACATTAAAGGCATCTTCCTCTACTTCCTCTCTTTCCTTTTGTGTTTTTAAGAAAACCTCCCCATCCTCTTCTTCAGTATGAAAACGATCACTGATTCCTGGTATTGGGGCACCTTCCTCTTCCATAACCTCTTCCATACTATAATTTAGTTCACTCATGTTATAAAACTATGTATATCCCATCTGTACTTCCCTGACCATCAGAAATCCACACATCTTCTCCCTGTCTGACACCTATTCTGACCAACTGACTGATTTGATTTTCACCTTATTATGCATTACAAATACAACAAAAAAAAAATTGTTAATATCCTTATTTAATGAACTACACAACAATAATCTATATAGTGCATGTCTGTCTGTAATAGCCCAAATTATACATTCATCCATTCTCCCAGAAATCCGACAGATATTGACAGTCCACAGAATGACTAGCAGTTCACAATCTTGAGATAAATAAAAGAATTCAGTCACAGCACTATAATCACACAATGCATCACGAGCACTCAGAAGATCATCCCAATTCGATCACTATTAACTACCACAACCCTTGATTAAATGAAGCAAACTCTGTTGCAATAAAAGATGTATTAAGTCTTAGGGGCTAAAATAGATAAACTATGCCTTGCTCTCTCTCTTGGAGTCTTATGTGGCAAGTATCAAGGAATGCCCTGCTTATTATAGACTACAAAAACGAAACCTTGCTCTCTCTCTTGGAGACTTATAGGCTGATATCATGGCAGGACTACTGTTAACTGCTTCATGATAAAATAAGAATAACATATAAACTTGATTGGAAAACTATGCCATGCTCTCTCTCTTGGAGACTTATAGGCTGATATCATGGCAGGTCTGCTGTTAACTGCTTCATGATAAAATAAAGATAACATATAAATTGGGTTGGAGCAGTGAATGGGTTTGATCATTCATAAGTTACACGAAATACATAGCATTCTCAAGGCAATGACAAAACTCCTCACTCATCATCAAAACTGCAATCTAACCAACCAAACTCCAACGATCAACCATCCAATCAAACCTCTAAAATCATAGACTTTTTACAAAATGAACTCCCCAAACACACATGAGACTACTATTCCATAATTCATCACTATTACTATGCCTATCCTATCTGGCAATAAATTATTTTAATGTTCCACAAAAAAAATCTATTATTTATTTCACCTTTGTCTTAAGTTGTGATATTCATCTCTATTTTCAAAATTGATAAAAAAAAAAACTAAGCTGTTTTATGGCTGTACCCATTTTATCATCATCAATGAAAAATTAAATCATATTAAACATCATCATCTAAAATAAGACTGTTTGGCCAAGAAAATTTTGTAAGACAAAAAAAAAATTTTTACTGAAAAAAAAAATTTTACTAAAAAAAAATTTCTCTATTTTTAACCACACATCTCCCATCATTCTATAGACTCTCTTTTTCAGGTATATGGTAAAATATCAGGCCCCAGTTGGGTGTCCATTGTAACATAAATAAATGAGTTCAAATAGAAATAACTAAGTAAAGGTTCAATATCAAGATTAAAGGTTGATCAAATTATTATAGATAGTTACAATATAACTATTACCATATAAGTGAAGGAGTTCAAATATCAGGAATTATAAGCAATGTATTATAACCAGTATTATATGAAATCACGTGAGGTGAGTACACTAGTAATTCAATAAAATATAACTCAGGTATACAGGCAGTAGGTTTTATCCACTTTCATTTCTTGGTTTGATGTTAAGTGCATGTTTAAACAAATACTAAGTGAATATGGTCTAGCAGGGCGCCACTAGATTATCTGAATCTAGACATGGTTATATCTAATAACCTTTCACATGTACCGGGTTTGAATCCCCTTTTTGGTACTTTATTTCTAATAAAAATGAGAGATTTTGCTTTTTGAGCCATATCACTATAAGCACTAATATTTAGGTAAAAGTAAAACATCTTTAAACCAAAGTGGAGTATATTAGACATAAATCATTTCTCAGATCTTAACATAACAAATGTGTTTCAATATTTTTATAAGTTCACTAGCTCAGATTATATATAACTAATTTAGGATGGCAATTCACTCATCCTTGCATGAAATAGATGATGGGATGTGGTTATAATAATACTAAGAAATCACTAAATATTATAAAATCAATATTTATTTATGGCCTTTAAACAGTTAAACAGCTCATTAATTAAAAGGTTGATGACGATGATGATGATGATAATAATAACGATAATGACAAGGGTTTCAACTACAGCTCTAGGACTAAGCCTAAACATAAAACTAAATTTTATAAAGAAATTCATAATTATTGCTTAATTTTAGCATATTTACTTATATCTTAAATAACTAATATTCAACCATTGATGATGATGAATAATCACACTTAACAAAGACTACACTTAATGAAATATATACGCCTCGTTTAATAAAACAAACTAATATTTATTACTACATTTCTAACATATACATAAAAATTTCTAGATAAATATGAAAATTGACATGAATAATAATAATTGATTATATAACAATCCTCAGATTAATTTTAAGTTCTTCCCCCTTTCCCTTCAAATGTATTTTGTATTAAGTTGGACGTCACATTGACCATGATTTTCACTCCATGAGAAAAGTATTTAAAAAAAAATATTATCTGCTCATTAGCACACATACTTTAAAATCCAACATGTAAATAGAATGTAAAAAAAAATGTTAGTAAAAATTGAAAGAGCAAGTTTTAGAAAAAAGTTTTAAATTATTTTCTCCCCCCTCTCTTCTACCTCTGAAATGCTATACTTAACTTGAAACAAAATAATCTAATATTCCAATACTACTCATTATTTCACATTCAGTCACAATTATACACATATAAAATATCATTATGTATGTGCGTGTTTTATCCCATCATAACAAAATATTAT
>JAQFVV010006213.1:9980327-10129626 GCA_028023455.1 Epiperipatus broadwayi | reverse complement strand
AGTAATAGACGAAAATCATTTCGCAATAAATCAAATAACTAGTTTTATTTTAAATGCAATTCCAATCTTTGGAATTGTAATTCTTATGCAACTTTGCATTTTTAAGTTTGCATCTGTATTTTATTAAGATTGTGTACATGATTCAAAGGAAAATTTCTGTAACGTAATTAATAATTCAAAACTCAAGAAATCTTCTATAGAAACAAAGTCTAAAATTTAATAACAATAAAACACATGTTGACATTTGACAGCAACTTCACTTTACACAAAAATTTAATAACAAAGATTTTACAAAGAAGAAATGTCATCTGCAAACATAAGTGCTGTTTTACAAGATACATAAATAATAAACAAAAGTCATTGCATATCCACTTGTAAATCAATCCATTATTTACAAACATTTGTATAATGTTGTTAAGTCAAACTTTTTAATTTTTCGCTAAACATCTCATTTAGCAAAACACTATTTAATTCTATTAATCACTTTTACTAAAGTAAAGCAATTTGCTATCAAATTAACTTACTTCTAAACATGATATTTATGCTATTCTATTGCTACAGAACAATCATTAAATAAGGTTTTTAAAAATATAATTCACAATAATATCTGAGATATATTTTCATGCCATTGATTAACACATTAACTAATAAATCTCTGTTTATAGCATTAAAATAAAATTAAAAAACTTAACCCTTAATTGACATATAGCTAAAAATTTTCAGCAGATTGCCATGATATCACTAATTATCATACAAGACATAGATCAGAAAAATACTGCAGGATAATTTGTTAACTTACTAACAATAAAATGAATAAAAATTTTCAGAAGCCACACAAACACATTCTAGATTTTTCTCATGTCCATGTAATAAACTATTTAAACTTTTAATTGTCTTATCAATCCATCAGCAAATGATGTCTTGATGGTGATGATGATAATAATAAATATTGCATCTCTTATTATGCTATTATAATACATTAACATTAAATTACTATATATATATATATATATATATATATATATATATATATAGTAATTTAATGTATATATATATATATATATATATATATATATGTTGATTTTCTTGAAAAGTGTTGGCAAGTCACAACAGTAATATACATATGTTACTTTATCTTACAATACACTCTGAATAAAAAATGTTCTTGAAGAGATTATTCACTACAAATACTAACATCAATTTCCATAACAATTTTAACATATCTATTTATTTTGCCTCATGTGGAGAAACATTAACTTCATATCTTTATGTGAGAAAGGCTTCTTAGAGTCATAATTACACAACTGAAAAATAAATATGACATGATCACCATTTCTTATGCTTGCTCACAACTGTTATTAAAACAGGCAAAACTCTCTACACATATTGCTAATCATGTCAAGCCAAAGTAATCAATGGATGCCAGAAGGCTTGTGCATAAAATCCCCATCTAGTGCCTACTCATAAAATACCCCCAGACTTGTTTCTGGATTTTGGCCTTCATCTGTTAGGACCTTTGGATTTCAGAGCACTGAATCTAGATCTTAGGATCTAATGCAACCCTCCAGCAACCATCTTTTATCTTTACTTAACTAAAAAGCTATGAGTCTTAAATTGAAAACAGTATAATATTTTCAATCCAATCTCATTAGCTTATTTAGACATATAGATCTCAACTAAGTTTAGTATCCATACATTTTGGTGTCTTTGGATCTTTGATAACTACAGTCACCACTATCCTATTAGGCAGGATTGGTTTTAAGCCAAAAACATCACATGATCACCATTTCTTATGCTTCTCATAACTGTTATTAAAACAGGAAAAAAACTATCTACATATATTGACACTCAGTGAAAGCCAGAATAATCAATACTAGATAAGATAATGAGCTTGGATTAAAAATATTATAGTGTTTTCAATTTAAGACTCATAGTTTTGTAGTTAAGTAGAGATAAAAGGTGGCTGCTGGAGGGTTGCATTAGATCCTAAGATATAGGTGCAGTGTTCTCAGATCCAAGGCTATTCATTGATAAAATCAAAATCCAGAAACCAGTATGGAGATATTAGATGAATAGACACTAGATGGGGATTTTACACACAAACCTTCTGGCATCCATTGATTACTCTGGCTTGACTTAGTGGCAATACATGTAGAGAGTTTTTGCCTGGTTTAATAACAGAAAAATAAGCAATGGGATGTTTCAACACTTTTTCCTCAAATAAATATGTGTTAACAGAGTCCAAATATATGAAAAATTGAAAATAAACGAAAGAAAATACTATCTAAAAATCTTGTTAAGCTAAATAAGCACAAAAGACAATAATAAAATATCAAAATGTACTCCTCTCATGAACACAACCAAACCTTGAGGAGAGCAACTTTCAAATCATCCATTAATTAGTGAGATAATGATAATAAATCCACATGCATTCCACAACTATATAATGGGACGAATATATATCCTTGGCATAACCATGACAAAAAAATATCACTGAAAAACTAGAGAAAAATGTTTTATCTCTAAAATATATACAATAAATAATGTACAAAACTAACAAATAAATACAAGTCAAAGTAACTTTAAAAATACTTTAAATAGCATAATAAATTTTGCAAATAATAAGAAATATACATATCTAGATAATAACAACATAAAGTTTTAAAACTAAAGTGGACATAAATAGCAAATGCAAAAATACACAATATAATAATGACAAATATTTTATCATATTAATAAGCTCATAATAAAATTATTATAATAATTAAAATTTTATGTGCTTCTGAAAACCAGATATAGGTTGTTTACCCATAAATAGATAAATTGTGTATTAATAAAATACTACTAATAAATGTAAAGAAACAGGTATCTTTACTTGGACATGTATATTATATATAATTTACATTAAGTCAACATTAAAAAAAAATGTAAAATTTTTACCTTAACCATCATAAGAATAAAATGCATAAATTTTACCATATAATTAAAAGAACACTTGCATAATATTAAAATGAAATAAAAAATAATAAAATTATTATTTTTTTAAATACCCATAGTTCTTTATCTAAGTTCCTTCGTGGTTAATTACTAAATGTGGGATATAATGTCTTTGGGATGAAAAATCATTTTTAAAAGCAATCCATTCATAATTTTTTACATTTTAAAATATCACAGACACTAATGTCTTTCTTTTTGATAAATGGTATGCACATTAAAACACGTTAAAAATTACTGCAATGGAACTGAATTTCCTTTTTATCCACATGTACATTTGTTTTATACAGTTTGCTATAGCTTGTTTTATTAATTTTATCCCAGCAGTAAATATATTATTAGGAATATTTTCTTTAACATTTTTTTGTAGATATTCCCCAAAATATATCCACAAAAAAGTTAAAAAATATATTATTTTATTTTCTGAAGGTATGATAGTAATTAATAAATTATTTTTTATGTTAAAATAAGCAGTTTGAATGTTTTTCACATTCCATAATATATATATATATATATATATATATATATGGAATGTATTTTTATTATTTTCATAATATATATATATATATATATATATATATATGAAAATAATAAAAATACAAACTAACTAGAGGAAAAATAAAAACAATAAAAACACATAATTACTTCTATAAAAAAGCTTTAATATTTCAACCAGCGGACTGGTTATCATCAGAAAGCAAAATGGCTACTTACAGAAATTAAGTGCTAAAATATTACGGTTATGTATCAGATAACAAAACTAATTTCCATAGGCTAAAAATCTTTAAAAACATTGTACAAAAAATATATATACATTTACAAAACTTGTATAAAAACACTAAAAAAATGATTTCGCAAAAAGAAAAAAAACATTTTAAAAAACTAAAACCACACATAATTATTATATATTAAAATATATCAAAAAACAATAAAAAATATATATTATTATATATGCATACACTAAAAAAAACTGTATATATATATATATTTTACTATATACATATATATCTTATGCACAGACACTTTTTATATACACTATATTTATTCTATACACTATATTTATTCTACTTCGTGCTAGTCTACCTGTAAAATAATTATTTAGGAAACAAAAAATAAAAAAAAACAATTATTTAGGAAATGAAAAAATAAAATATCCCTAGGAAACCAGGTAATTCAATGATGTGATAGTACCTATATTTATATTCATCCCATGAGGATGTAATGTCTTAAATTTAAAAATAAAAAGCTCTCTTTCTGTTTTCTTTCTCTCATGGAAAATAAAAAATCTTCCAATATAACCACTCTTAAATCATCAATCGAGTGATCAGGTAAATTTAAATGTTTAGAAACTGGTCTATATTCAATTTTATGTAAAATATCAAACCTATGGTTGGTCATTATATACTGTTTGCTGATGTCTTTATGATCTGGCCATACAATGAAGAAGAACATATATATTTTTGATTATCTAAATAATTTTAATAATAATATAAAATTTTCAATGAATTTTTTTAAAACAGTGGTTCATTTTCTTGATGTTGAGATTACTTGGAGTAATGGTATTCTTAGTACTAATATATATATATATATATATATATATATATATATATATATATATATATATATATATATATATATATATATATATATATATATATATATATATATATATATAGGAAGCCACCTGATAGTCATGCTTACCTACATTTTTATAGTAATAACCCTAAGCACTTAAAGACTAATATACCTTATAGTCAATTTTTAAGGATTAAAAGAATTTGCAGTGATCAGGGATTTCTTCAGCAAAATAACAAGGTTTTGTATAATAAATTTATCAATATAAAATATCCTAAAGGACTGTTAGATAGGGCAGTGGTAAAATCTTCAGAAGTTGACAGGCAGAAAATTCTTCAACCTATGAAAAGAAAGAGTCAGTTGATAAATATACCACTGGTTCTTACTTTCAATGATGATTTGCCTAATATTAGCCAAATATTATTGATACATTTTAATATATTAAATTCAACAGATTATACGAGATCTGTTTTCCCTATCCACCTAAAGTTGTATATCGTAGACATAGGACACTTAGGGATAGACTTGTAAGGACAGCTTTTGTCACTAATTTTGTGTTAGAAAAGGGATGATTTTCATGTGGGGATAAGAAATGTCTTACATGCAAACATTATTGTTACAAAGATGGTTCAGGGAGAAACCATTCATGGTTTTAAATGGTATATCTCCAACTATGTCAACTGTAAAAGTATAAACTTGATATATTTAATAGAATGTAATAAATGCTTGTGTCATTACATAGGTGAGTCAGCAAACAGTTTACATATTAGAATGACCAACCATAGGTTTGATATTTTACATAAAAATAAAGATAGACCAGTTTCTAAACATTTCAATTTACCTGATCACTCGATTGATGATTTAAGAGTGGTTACATTGGAAGATAATTTTTCTTCCATGAGAGAAAGAAAACAGAAAGATAGCTTTTTTACTTTCAGATTTAAGACATTAGATCCCCATGGGATGAATATAAATATAGATACTACCACATCTTTGATTTACCTGGTTTCCTAGAGATTTTTTTATTTTTTTTATTTTTTTATTTTTTTATTTCCTAAATAATTTTTTTTTTATTTTTTGTTTCCTAAATAATTATTTTATAGGTGGACTAGCACGAAGTAGAATAAATATAAAGTGTATATAAAAAGTGTATGTGCATAAAATATTTATGCATATAGTAAAATATATGTATATATAGTTTTTTTAGTGTGTGCATATATAATAATATATTTTTTATTGTTTTTTGATATATTTTAATATATAATAATTATGTATGGTTTTAGTTTTTTTAAATGTTTTTTGTGAAATAATTTTTTTAGTATTTTTAATACAAGTTTTGTAAATATATATATATATATATATATATATATATATATATATATATATATATATATATATATATATATATATATATATTTGTACAATGTTTTTAAAGATTTTTAGCCTATGGGAATAAGTTTTGTTATCTGATACGTAACTGTAATATTTTAGCACTTAATTTCTGTAAGTAGCCATTTTGCTTTCTGATGAAAACCAGTCTGCTGGTTGAAATATTAAAGCTTTTTTATAGAAGTAATTCTGTATATATATATATATATATATATATATATATATATATATATATATATATATATATATATATATATATATATATATATATATATATATATATATAATTAGAAGTTTTTTTTTCCTCTCTATTTATTATTGCTCATTTGAAGGAATATATTTTAAAATACTTCATGTCAATGCATCAACTCATTCCACATTAGAAATATTCTTTTGGAAACATTAAAAAAATATTTTTTCAGAGATTAAATGGAATAAAATTCATTTTATTTTTGTGAAATATGCAGTCAAAGTTTAATACCATTATTTATAAGAATGTTTTAAAAAAATTGTCATTATTACTCTAATTATCAAGAGTTAATTATGTTTCCATTAGATAAAGTTAATTTTCATTCAAACATTTCTTTTTTTAATTTTAACTTAAATTTTAAGCATCTATCAACAGTGGATTGTAATATTATTTTACTAAAAGTAAGGAATAAACAACAGAAATGGTCCAGTACAGAGCTCATTTCTTTAGGTATCAGTTCATACTCAATTGGTTATACAGCACCAGTTTTTTGGGAGATATTTTGGTAATCTATGTGAAAATTTTCTAATTGGGGATAAAGCATGAAAAAAATTAATAACTTTATTTTTTAGCTTCAAATAATTATTTAACAACAATAAAAATTTATAAAAAAATATCACTATTAATTTCGAAGAAAAATTGAACTAAATCGTAATGCCATCTACTTGAGGATTATTTGGGTCAAATAAGAGGAAAAACACAAAGAAAGAGAAAAGCAACCTACCACACACACATACACACACTAAAATTCCATATTTATAGCTTCCCTATTTTGATGGACATTTTAATTAGCCACACCTTTATATCTGACCTCCAGCATTAATGATTTACACTACAATCAGAAACTAAATTATATATCACTGATCATTGATCTATTTCCAATTATCACCTGATAATTAAGAAATCCCATTAGTGTTTTAATTGACCTTTACTTTTAAATGTATTTAATAATAAAAAAGGAAAACAATAAAATGTGTAATACAATTATTATTTTTAAATTATTAGTTTTATAAATCATCACTTTTATTTATTAGCTGCTCATACAGTCATTTTTTAACCATTTTTAATACTGAATTAACTATAAATATTCTTTAATAAATAAATAAACTTAAATTTACTTCACTTATAACAAATAACATATTAAACCAACAAGCATCCATATCAATTTATACATACACATACCAGAACTTACTTTCTATTTTTTAAAATTTAATCTGTTTAATAGTTAACCTGAGCTTTTGTAAGTACCTTCAATATTTTTTTAAATATACTTACTTTATTTAACTATTTGAGCTCTAATAAGACAATAATTCAAACAAATTATTAATCAGATCTAATAATTAATTTAACAATAACATATCATTAAGAAATTCACTAACTAGTTTATAAATTTTTAAACATACAAATTAGCTTTAATCAATCTCACACTATATATCTAAGCTTTACTTAGCTCTAATTTTTTTAAAACAAAGAATGAGCTAAGCTACAATTCTCATCTTATAATCATATAACCTTATTAAAAATTAAAGATATCTATTACAATAACTTTTATGTCACTACAATTTTATATTAAGTACTTATAGTTATTTAAATAGATTACTGAAATCAATTAAACCAAACTTGGATATTCTATTCAACACTTTTTATATCATAATATTTTTTATCATTTTTCATTCTTTTCTTATTTTTTTAAATATCATAAATACTTAAGTAAGACATTTAAATAGTACTATGAGCAAAATATCATTTCACATTTCCCTGACAGCTTTAGAAAAAAAGAGAGCAATTAAAATTTTGTGTTTATCAAACCAATCACATGTAATGCTTTACTGCACCATCAAAACTACCAAGACATAGGCAAATCTGAAATGTATTTTATTCAACCTTTAGTTCATAAGTGGCAACAAACTTTGGGCATTATAGATACTCTTGGTCTACTGTGTCAATGTTCTTTTTATTTTTATGTATATTTAAGGCTAGTGCTTTCCTAAAGGTTTTTGATGATGGTGTTTTAGTTGTAGTTTTATATTGGACTATTTACATCATGTAATATGAGTATTGAATGTCTTTAGAAAGAATTAAATTTATTTAAATATTCCAAATACATTCAACTATTAGTAATAACACATAAAACAAGCTAATATATGCACAATATTTCAAGAGATATCATTCTCTCTTCTTATTCAGGGATCACTGGTGTGACTAACACAGTACTAGAATGGAATTTGAACCTGAACCCTTAGATTTTTAATATTGAATTTTAAGATAACCCTCTAACCAACTGATACATTCTGCACCTTTTTAAAGACAAAAACTGTTTAGTAGTTTCCATACAATACATATAGACACATTAGGTTGGCCTATATGATTTTCTTCAATTGTTATGTGAACAGATTCTTTAAATTTTCTTCTTTGTACTTTTTTTTCTCTATTCAAAACTTTGTATTTTCACAACTGAACATATGTTCATTGTAAGATACACGGTCTGCTACCTTAGACATATCTGTTTTTTTTTCTAATCATTGGTTTGTGTTCTTGCAAGTGATTTTCAATGGGTTGACAGATCTCACCAATATACATTCTTCCACATTCACATGGGAATTTATAAATGCAGTTTTTCTTTTTAGAATTTCAAATTTAGGTTATATAGATGTTAAATTTTTTTATAGGGTTGTATGGCTCAGGAAAGCTGTTCTGATATTATACTGATTGCAGATTTTTTTTAATCTGTCAGCTTTTTTCTTTTCTTTTGATGTTTTTTTTTTTTTTTTTTGCTCTCTGTTTAACATTTTCTTAATAATAGCTGATGGACAACCATTTTTCACTGGATTTTTCAATTTAATTTACAATCAAATCAGAACAAGATCAAAAATTGGCAATCTTATATATTTTTGTGACAAGACGCCTCATGGAAAAATCTAAACTACAGATTACTAAAAACTTATACATACAGAAAAATACCTGGCCTATACATTTAATCATACCAGAAACACATAACATGGAGGTATACTATCACTATGGAAGAGAGAAAAAGAAGTTTGTTCAGAAACTGTTGATTTGGAAAAAAAGATCTATATTGAACAAACTCTTATGAAAAATGGTTAGCCATCAGCTGTAACTAAGAAAACTTTAAATATACAACAAAAACACCATCATGAGAAAAAACAACTATTCATATTGTGCCGTACCCATACATTTCAAAAATAGCAGACACATAAAGAAAATTCTGCAATCAGTATAACATTAGAACAACTTTCCATAGTGACACTATTAGAAATTCTAACATCTAAAAAACCTAAATTTGAAATGCTGAAAATAAACTGCATCTATGAAATACCATGTGAAGGTGGATGAATATATATTGGTAAGACTAATCATCACATTGTAAAATGCTTGGACAAACACAAACTGATGATTAGAAGAGAGAAAACAGATATGTCTAAGGTAACTGACCATATATGTGCCAATAAACATATATTCAATTGGGGAAAAACAAAAATATTAGATAGAGAAGGAAACATATAAAGAAAAAAATTTAAAGAAGCTGCTCACATGACAATGGCATAAAATCTTATTAGCCAACCTATACATGATGTATGAAAACCACTAATCAACTCTGCTCTTAGGAAAAAGTGGAGAAAACTAAATGAACCTCATAGATATGAATATGAAATATTTATTGACTGTCACCTTTGGCAGGATGGCTCAGTTGGTTAGAGTGTTCCCTTAAACTTCAATACTGAAGTATATAAGAGTTCAGATTTGATTTCCATGCTAGTACTGTCACTACTCAGACCAGCAACACCTGAAGAAGAGGGGAGAATAATACCTCTTGAAGCCTTGTACATATATTAGACTATTTGATCTGTTATTACTAATAGTTTAAAGTATTTGAAATATTTAAATAAAAGTTACATTTTTCTAGATGATGGAAATAGTCCATAATAAAAATACAGCTATATTTAGGGCTAGTTTACAAACTACGAATAAATAGTTGACTACTATCTATAATATTCATCTTAAGATTTATATGAGGTCTTCCTTCCCAATAAGAATTCATTCTATGATGGCTATGATTTCTTGTTTATTTTCTTTTATGCTGCCTTGGTGTAGTCTTAAAATTAACATCACTTACAGAAGGGTGAGTTTCACTCTTCACATTCTATCTACTATCTATGCTTTTCTCACTTGTCTCAAACAAGTCAAGCATCTCCACCACATCTTCAATAGTATGAATTTTTGCATCTTTTAATATCTGTTCAACATGTTTCATCAGATTATTCCAGAATATCTTCAATTTCTGAGGTTGGACAAATGGTATGTGGTTAAAGTTTTTAATTTTATTGCTTGGCTCTTAAAAATCTGAGTATAAATTTGTTTGTGAACAATATATTTTTCTTATGACCCTGGATAACATATGTTATCCTGGTGGTATTCTTTTTAAATTTTAGTCAAAATAAGATGTTGAAAATCTTCATAGCCTTGGTTCTCATCAAATAATGATCACCATCAATCTCTGCCAGATGCATGCAAATGATTGCTGGCAATTTTTTATATTTATTTTTGATAGGCTATATAATGCAAATAATCCTTTAAGACTCTAAAGATACTCATAGAGTTTTTCTAAATATTCCCTTTTAATTATTTGAATTTTTAAGAACATTAAGACCAAGTAATTATGGTTTCATAATATTGAAGATCCATATTACTAAACTTTTTAAGCTGATCTTCTTCTACCAGGATATGACCTATAAGATTAGTAGAGTCTGGATTTTATAAGATCACTAGGATTATACATTGCCCTTACTTTGTTATCAATTTAAATGCCCTGTTTAACATTTGATCTGTCTGTAACAATGATATTATCCATGCCTCTGGCATCTTGTAACTCATAAATATTCTTATTGATAATATCTTGTAATTTCAGTAGTACTGGTAACTGCTGTATCATGTGGGTCTTTAACTCTTTTTTTCTCTTTTATTTGATTATCACAAATCTTTTCAACTTCAAGAAGTTTTAACCAGAATTCATTTTTAACAATTTTTATAATTAAACTAAGTTGTGCTTTTACACTCTATAATTATTGGTCCATTAAATTTATGCAAGTGGCTATCTATTTCCCTTAGTGTTGACTCATTTATCTCTAACTTATTTTTATAACTGTGTCTTGCTTTATAATCATTAAACTTTATCTACTGAAGGTGCTGTTCAAGAGTATAAACCATTTTAACATTTTCTTGCTCAGCATTCTCTATTAATGTCTTTAAAAATCCTTCGCAAACTGTGCCCTATACATTCCTAATTTACTTTCTACCTTTCCAAAAATGATTAAATTTTTTCTTCTAAAAAAATCCTTTAAATTACTAACATCTTTTATTAAGTTTTTCAACTTTATTTCTATATCACTTTTAAACTCATTCTTTGACTGACCGTGATTTTTCAATCTATTAGCTAAATACTTTCACAATCTTCTAATTCCCTGCAGGGTTCTATCTTTAAGGTCTTTAAATTTGTTTTTAATGATGCAAAATTCAATTATTACAACATCAAGTTTATCTTCTACAATTTTAAATTGGTGATATACTTCTCTCCGAAATTCTAAAGATTCAGCTTGGGAATTCTTCATTTTTAAAATGCCTCAATGTGCATACTATACCGACTTTGAAAATTCTGACCCAATTTTTGAAAACTTAATCTCATTTGTTCTAAATGACTTTGAAAATTTTATTTTATTTTCTCCAAGTGGCTCTGAAAGTTCATATTTAATTTTTGAAATCTTTCTTTTGATTTTTGAGAGTTTAATTTTATTTCTTTCCACTGAAAATTCTTCTGTAACTTTTAAAATCCTTCCACTGATTTCTGAGACTTCTCTTCTGATTTTATAAAATCTAATCTTTTTTCTTGTAACACCATGGATAACATTTCAATTAATTTACTAACAGTAACAACCTTTTCTTTTTTCTTCTCCTCAACATTATCCATACTCAAGTTATCAGTTTCCCCCTTTGGATCTTCATCACCATATTCCTTCAGAGTATCAGGTGAATGCAATTCTTGGGACTCTCCCAAATCCTGAGATACAATATTAAAATTTTCATTTTTAACAAAATTATAAATTAATCTTAAAGTTTTTACACTATTAAAATAATAAAGATTCCAATCAGAATGATCCAAGTCACAGCAATTCTATTCTTACCTACACCATAATAAAAGCAACAATTTTAACATATAGTCTATAGATTTTGATACATATAAATCTTTTTAAAATAATTGACTGACATTAATAAAAATATAAAGTTGTTAATCGGATAATACAGATTCTAGAAGATAAATAAAAATATGTAAAGAATTGTTTGAAGACTACAATATTATACACATAAATAAAATAAATTTTATAGTGGCAATAAGATCAGTTCATGCAATAATATGCATTTAAATAACTATTTATACCCTAAAATATATACCATTGATAAATACTTTTAGGTCACAACATTATTATTTAGTCACTAACTTCTACACATTTTATAATATCAATAGCAATGACAAACAAACTGTAACAAGCAAGAATAAATGGTGATAAAATCAATAATTACTAAATAATTATTCTGGCTAATTACAGTATTAGCATTGAACTTGCAACTTACAACAAAGTGCAAAGAACAACAAAGTCACTCCAATTGAAGCCCCAAATTTACATGACCAAACTCTAATTAAATGAATAGTGAAGTAATACTCTACATGGTATAATCCACCATGCTATAATGCTATTTTTCTATCCATGCCTGTTGCAAATCCATAGAAATATTTATTTTTTAATTTATCTTTTTTAATGAAGTGTTTTATTGTAATTATATTATTATCATCCATCTTTATCTCTATACCTATATACTTTATTTTAACATCAATTTCTATAATAGTAAATTTTATATTATCCATATTATTATAAAGTTCATTATAAGTTTTCATCATAACTCTTTTGTTACCAATTATTAATACATCATCAACATACCTAAAATAATGTATTATATATTCATTTTTTATTCTATTATTAACAATTTCCATTTAACTGATAAATTGCAAACTCCATTACCCATTCCTTATGTATACTCCAATATTCACTATTATACTTAAAATATAAACTGTTATGTATTAAAATTAAACATTCTTTTATAATATTAATTACCTCTGCATCATTAATATGCAAATATAATTTGTGTATTAATATTTCTATACTTTTTATTCTTGGAATGCTAGTATACATTTTCCCAATATCCATTACAAATATACTTTGGTTTCTATTCAATTTTGTCATATTTAACTTATGTATAACAACTTCTGTATTTTTAATGCAAAACTCTCCATAAACAATATTTTTTTCTGTCCACTTATTTAAATAAACTTATAAAATCTCTGCAGAACAAAATCAGTAAAATTAAACAATAATATCAATGGATTATTTTCTTTATGAGTTTTTACCATAGTAAATAAATATAAATAAATAGGTAATTAATATTATAAAAGGTTTAATTTTTATACATAATAGTTTATATTTTAAGTATAATAGTGAATATTAGAGTATAAATAAAGGATGGGTAATGGGGTGTACAGTCAGTGGATTAATGTCATCAATATTTTCTCAATGAAATGGAAATGAAAATTGTTAATAATAGAATAGAAAATCAAGATATAGTACATTACTTTAGGTATATTGGTGATATTTTAATAATTGTTAATAAAAGAGTTATAAAAAAAACTTATAATGAACTTAATAATAATATGGATAATATAAAATTTACAATTATAGAAATTGATGTTAAAATAAAGTATTTAGACATAGAGATAGAGGTAGATGATAATGATATGATTATATTAAAATTGTTTATTAGAGAAGATAAATTAAAAAAAAATATTTCTATGAATTTGCAACAGGCATGGATATAAAAAAATGGCAGTTATTAAAAATTTTAAAAATAAAAATGGTAAATATAACATGGATAGACAAATAGCTCTTTTACAAAGAAAGCTATTTACAAAATTGTGCACTAGTTACAAATATAACCATACAAGTATTATATATATATATATATATATATATATATATATATATATATATATATATATATATATATATATAGATAAACAAAAATGCAAGTTAAAAAACTTGCTAACGCTTGTATTTATGTCCACAGACAGCGTTCTACCAAAAACGCCAATCAAGCGTATGTTTTGTTTACATAAACGTCAGAGTAGTTAGTATTCACTATCTCTAACTATAATTCCACTTTCAGATCATGATTTCAAGCTATTTGCTATCGTCAGTGAAAGACAGGAATAAAGAAACTAGATCTAAATACAAACTCTGAGCGTTTATGAAACAATTTCTATTCAGCTTGCAAGCTGAATAGAAATTGTTTCATAAACGCCTCAGAGTTTGTATTTAGATCTAGTTTCTTTATTCCTGTCTTTCACTGACGATAGCAAATAGCTTGAAATCATGATCTGAAAGTGGAATTATAGTTAGAGATAGTGAATACTAACTACTCTGACGTTTATGTAAACGAAATATACATTTGATAGGTGTTTTTGGTAGGACGCCATCTGTGGACATAAATACAAGCGTTAGCAAGTTTTTTAACTTGCATTTTTGTTTATCATAAATGTACCTTTGAGGTCTTTCTTGCAATGATATAGATTGCAGAGGCTTCTACTATGTGGTGATGCTGAACTGAGATCAGACCCATATAGCTATCTGGTTTGCTATGCTGAGTTTGAAGACATTACGTGTCAAAAAAATTCACGCTTGCAAGCTGAATAGAAATTGTTTCATAAACGCTCAGAGTTTGTATTTAGATCTAGTTTCTTTATTCCTGTCTTTCACTGACAATAGCAAATAGCTTGAAATCATGATCTGAAAGTGGAATTATAGTTAGAGATAGTGAATACTAACTACTCTGACATTTATGTAAACAAAACATACGCTTGATTGGCGTTTTTGGTAGAACGCCATCTGTGGACATATATATATATATATATATATATATATATATATATATATATATATATATATATATATATATATATATATATATATATATATATATTATTTATTAATAAATAATACAATTTGGGTAATAACTCTAAATCAGACAATATATAATGGGCAAAACTTTTATATGTTCCTAAAATTTATCATACATTATTAAATTAATAAGAATTTTAAACATAGACCAGTCATACATTTGAACCCTCTTACACCAAGATTGTTTTTGTAAAGAAAAATGTCATCTAATGGAAAATTAGGGAAGCATATTTCATTAATGGTAACAATAACTCTATCAATAGACATGATGCCTGCTTCGACATCTCCTAATGCTGGGCTATCTAAATAATTTGCATATATTTTGCAAATTGCCATTATCTCTCTGTTTTGCACTGCCTAGTATTGCTATGAATATGAGGCAGCCCACCTTGAAATCACTAAGCATTTAATATTTTTGCACTCTTTATAGATGTTCTTTCAAGCACTTCACATGCTTTTAATTTTATGTATCATACATTTTAAAAAAAATAAAAATTATATAGATAAACGTATTAAATAGAATGGTCAATTAGTAAAATACTTGATATTTTAGTAGGGAATTATAAAATAAAAGATGGTACAAAATATAAAAAAGGTATAGTATATAAAATTATTTGTGGTGTTTGCAGTATGGTTTAAAATGGACATACAGCAAAACAATTAAAAGAAAGGGTTAAAGAACATAATACTGCTATTAATAGAAGAGATTATATCTGCATAATATGTTCATTATTTAAAATATGGTTATAAAATAGATTGTGTTATGAATATAAGCTCATTAAATTATATTAAAGACATTAATAGAAGAAAGACATATGAAACTAATCATGTTAATTATAACAGAAAATAATTGCATAAACGTTTATAAATCATCAATTAATTTAACTATTAATTGGATAATGAAAAATGAATGGAAGGTTATATAATATGTGTTATTATAAATATCCAAAAGCATAATAGTAGGTTTGTGTTAATTTTATATAGAGTCAGTAGATGTCATTATATATGCAATATAGATTTTTTTTTTTTTGTAGTTAACCATGACTTACTGAAATGGGCAAAAACTAAAAATTTCTGAAAAAAGCTTTTTTATGTTATGATTATATGATTATATTACTGTTATTATCATATATTATTTTGTTGTTATATAAAAATATTTTATTCTATATCATATCTAGTATTTATTTTTAATTTGCAATAGCAACATAAAGAATTTAGTTCCTTGTATTTTATACATCAATAAAATGCATAACTTTTAGCATATAATTAAGAAAATTACATTTGCATAATATTAAAATAAAAAAAAAATAAAAATTTAACATTTTTTTTTTTTTAAACACCCATACTTCTGTATCCGACTTGCTCCGTGTTGAACAACTTGATGTAGGAAATCATATCCTTCAGATTGCAAATCATTTATAGTAGCAATACTTCCATAATTTGTTGCATTTTAAAATAACATAAGCACGAATGATCTTCCCAGGATGTTATGCACATTAAACGACTTTAAAGCTTACTGAATCCGATCTGAATTCTCTTTTTATTCACGTATACATTTATTTTATAGAATTCATTATAGCTTGTTTTATTATTTTTATCTCAGTAGCAGATATACTATTATGGATATTTTCTTTAACATTATCTGTGGATATATATTTTGAGAAATAACATATCATTTATTTTAGAAAGAACATTATATATTATTCTTTAAGTTATTATTTTATTTATCCGAATGTAACTAGTGATTACTTTTCATTTTAAAATAAGCAGTTTGAATTGTTTTTCAATTCCATAATATATTTTAAAATATATTTTTTTCATCTTCTGTTTATTATTATTATTGTTCATTTGAGGGAATATTTTTTAAATATTTTATATCAATGCATCAACACATTCCACGTTAAAAATATTCTCTTGGATACAACTATATATTTAATTTCTCAGAGATTAAATGGAATGAAGTTCATTTAATTTTTGTGAAATATGCAAATCAGCATTTAATACCTTCATTAGGGAATGTTCTTTTTTTTTAAAAAAAAATATTATTACACTAATTATCAAGAATTAATCATTTCTGAGTTAAAGTTAATTTCCATTGAAGCAGTTATTTATTTATTTTTAAATCTATCAACAGTGAATTGTAATATTATTTCACTAATGGTAAGAAATGAACAAGAGAAATGGTCCAATACAGAGTTCATTATATAGTTTTGAAAAGGTAATAGAAAACATACTACTTTCACTTTCTGTAGATATCAGTTCACACACAGTTCATTATAATTTCGCAATAGACAACAACAGCTTTTTGAGGCATTTTATTAATTTATTTGAAAATTTCCCAATTAAATTAAAGCATGAAATAAATTAATACATTTTTGTTTTTTTTTAGCCACACATAATTACTTAACAAATAATAAGTTCATAAAAATATCATTGTTAATTTAGAATAAAAATTGAAACTAAATTTTAATGCCTTCTTCTTGAGAATTGTTTGAATAAAGAAAAGAAAAAAACACAAAGAAAGAGAAGACACCACACACACCCTCACTAAACCCCCTATTTATAATTTCCCTATTTGATGGGCATATTATTTAAACACATTTATTTTTGATCTCTAGCATTAATTTACACTACAACCAGATACCAGATCTTACTTTTTTTAATTTAATCTGTTTAGTAGTTAGCTTTAGTATTTGTAACTAACTTCAATATTTTTTAAATACATTAACTTTATTTAACTATTTTGAGCTCAAATAAAGCAATAACTAAAACAAATTATTAATTAATTCTAATAATTAATTTAACAATAAGATTATATCATTAATAAATTCACTAACTAGTTTATAGTTTTCTAACCATAAAAATTAGTTTTAATCAGTCTCACATTATATCTAAGCTTTATTTAACTTTATTTTTTTTTTTAAAACTGAGCATGAGCTAAGCTTCAATTCCCATCTTACATACATATTTACTTATTACATATTAGAGCTATTGATTATAATCTTTATGATAATAAAATTTTATACTAATATATATATATATATATATATATATAGTATAAAATTTTATTATCATAATATATATATATATATATATATATATATATATATAATGAAAATTTTTGCAAACATATTTAAATAATAATTGAACTGCTCTAGTTGCAACATTCGATAGCATTTTACAATAAGAGTGACCACCTCTTACTGTCTTTTATATCTTTTTGTGTACAACCATCCAGAACTATTACCAGCCAGAGTTCCAATTTAAATCAGACTTTATATCTTTTAATGTAAATTGATCCTTAATCAACTGATATTAAATGTATAGAGTGGAAATCTTTCATTCACCTCTAGAACACTATAATCAATTAACACATGTTATATACATAATGATAAATAATATTTTAATAATGAATAACTATAACAACACATGAAACTTTTTACAAACATATTTAAATAATAATTGAACCACCCTCAAGCTGCAAAGTTCGATAGCATTTTACAATAAGAGACTGACCACCTCTCACCGTCTTTTAGATCTTTTTATGTCAGCCATCCAGAACTATTACCAGCCAGAGTTTCCAATTTTAATCAGTCTTTATATATTGCATTTAATTTTGTCACAGTTATATGATGTGGATAAAGTAGATTTTGGGTTAAACTGTGTGTTTGTTTTTATTAACTCCCAATGTTTTGATGAAGTAGCATCTACCTATGTCAAGGGTAATATTTCAACAAAAAGTTAGTTATCAAATAGTAATAAGATTGAGTGTGAAGAAAAATAAAATTGAGTATAAAGCAGTTGGCCATTCAGAATATGTTGATTAACAAAATTTTGATTTCCTTCAGTCTCACACGATTAATTGATTTCAAAATTTTATTAGAAGTAAGAGATAAAATAAGTCCTCACCATAAGGCTAGAATATGCTGTGCTTCATCAGCTCTATTTAAAACAGTTAATCTTTTTTTTAATATTAGAGATGCCTCCTTTATGATTCACAAATCATACATTTTCCAAATGAGTAAGTATTTTAGCATTATCAAAATTAGGTTTGTATATATATACAAATATTTTAAATACATAGGAATTAATAATATTTACATTTTATAAACATCAAACACAAACACACACACACACATATATATATATATATATATATGCTATAATAATTGGCTAATTTGTTTATTTATATAAATATTATTTGTTAAATGTATTCAGTAAATAAATAAAAAAACCTACTAATAAATGAAGATATTAAAACGTAATTCTATCTCTTCATAGTAATAAAATATTAATTTTATTATGATATACAATTCATATAATGTTCATTAAGATAATTTAAAATTCAGAAATGTTTTTTTTTTAAATTACAGGACATTATTAATCACTAATTATTAATAATGTACATTATTAATCCTTTTTTATATCAGTTGAAAAATTAAAACAAAGTACCGCAATATTTTTTTATAAATATATTGATTCTGAGTATAAATATAGACCAAGATGATAATATATATATATATATATATATATATATATATATATCTCTTGGTCTATATAAGTATATTCTAGATATTTATGTATATATATATTGTGCCCTTTTCTATAGGTTAGTAATAATTCATAACAGTCAATTACTAAAAATTTTAAATTTAGAATATGTTCTTTTAATACATTAATTATATTAAGTCAATTATATCTGTAAAGTACAATTTGAAGCTCAAGAGAATACGTAGTATATAAAATCATTTAAAAATAGTTATATAAAGCTTAAAATATTGTTGCATATGGTTGTAAAAGCTGGCCATATTAAATAACACAGCTATAAATAATTAAAAGTATATTTAATAAATTCGATTTTAATAGTTTAAAACTTATAGTTAATAAATGCTATGTTTAAATTTATAATCATATTTAATAAGCAAAAATTAATATAGTATATTTTAAAATAAACTTTATGATGGTGAAAATTATATCTAGTTCTATATTTTCTAAATTATTCTTCCAAATTTTTTATAATTATTTTATATAATATAATAAGTGTATCAATTTTATTAGTCTAGGCAGAGAAATAGATTGAAAATCGTCTGTCAAAGTTATTAATCATGTGATTTTTAATGTATACTATCACACACATGCTTGTTTGAAATAAAAACAAAGTTTAAAATATTTTAAAAGTTATATTATAGAATTGGATAGAATTATTGCCTATCATAGAAATAAATATTATTAAACATTAAGTTAACTATCGTATAACATGTTTAAATAATGTAATAAAGACAAATACATTCATAATATAAAAATTAAATATTTTATTTAAATAAAAATAGATAAATTGAATATTAAGAAATGGAATAAGTTATTAAATGTTATTTTAAAAGTTATTTTAAATGTTTAAATAGTTTTAATAAAATAATAATTTATTTAAAAGTAATATTTTAAATAATATTTTAAGTTCATTACGTCATATTTTTTTATTTTCAAATATAATTCTGCTATAAATTGAAAATATGTAAATTTTTTCTCAAGCTAAAGTAAGAATTAACCAATAGGAATAGGTATTCTTACAGACTATAAATTTTGTTGTAACTAAGTTATCAGGGGAGATTAATAATGTATTGAAACTGGAGAAAGGTAAATTATAACTAGTAAAAGATAGTATTTTAAATTTTTTTATTTTAGTCAATTTTTTTTAGTACTTTCTTATAACTTTATCTGCAAAAAAACTAATTAATAATTTTAAAATATATTTTTTGCAAAAGAGAGTATAAACTAAAAAATATTTTAATAATTTCGTTTAACATACTTTGTTAAATTTTTTAAAGTTCTTTATCAGTCGTATTTTATCTAAAAGTTTAACCTGAACTTCGCAATAAAAATGGATATACTACGGAATAAAATGGATATAAATTGTAATACTGAAAAAATATTTGAAATATTTGTTGATACAGCTTTATTTATGCATAACTGGAGAACTTTTTGGTACATAAAAAAAAACCACAACACGGACATCATACGGAGTCTAATGAAAAAATTGGAGACGCATTATTATTTATAGGCTTATTCAAGATTTATTTTTAAAATGGTAATAAGATAATTATATATTGCATGAATTATTTTATATAATATGATATTCAAAGGAGTAGAATGTTATATCCTTTCTAAAGGTAACATTTTTTAAAAAAATATTTTCGAGTGCAGAATTAAATAAAGAACCCAGGAACATATGTTATAGAAGCATTTTTGATATTAAAATATCCGTTCTTAGAATTATTTAAAATGTATTTGGAAAAGAATTGTTCAAAAAATACTTGAAGTTTTATTTTAAAAGAGATTTATAAAAAATACCAAATGAAAGTTTAAAAGTATCAAGAAGGAAACATAGAAAAAAAAAGTGAACACATAGATGAATAAAATATCTTACAGGGCCATATCTTACAAAAATGATTATTATTTGTTTATAAAAAAAAATACAAAACTAAATCTCAGCTTTAAAATACATCAACATTAATTTTTTTTTAGTTTAAATAAAATACATATAAGAGCACTAATTAAACTTTGTTTGCTTTTAATTATTTTAAAAGAAAACAAGCGTCATAAAAAAATATTTTATACTAAAATCAACTTAAATTAAAAATATAAGATTTCAAGATAAATAAGTATGTGTGTTATTGCACATATAAAACTTGTTTTTTTTTCTTTTTTCTAATTTACATGATAGAACCTTTGAATCAGATAAAGTACCCAGTTCAACTGCCCCTTCACACCAACAAAAAAAATAAAAGCATCTATTTGCTATTTCTTTTCTTTTTTTTTCAAACTTTAAACCCCAACATTTAAACCTTTTAAATCCCCTCCCCCTGTCTAAACATTTGCCCTGAGATCAATTCCTTAAGTGTACCTCCTATCTTTTAGGTGGCTGGCCTAAGGCTTTGTGCATTATAATATGTAAAAACCCCATGCTCATCTTCGAATACAAAGGCATTCGGACCACTTTTTTTTGTATAATGAAGGGTCCCTCATATACTGGGAAAAATTTCTTATATTGATGCTGTGTTGGATTGCTGACATGAGGTTTTCATACAAAAACCAAGTCCCCTACCTCAATTCTGCATGGTCAGGGATTTCCCCACTTTATGCGTACTTCAGCCATATGTTTCAACTTTATTCTAGCCTTTCTTCTATCCATTTCTTTATCAATTTTGTCCTGATCTACAGGCAAGAGCCTTTATCGGCATTGGATAATTCTGTCCAAAATGTAATCTGATGGGGGCAAACCATGTAGATTCATTCTGTGTCCAATTTATGTAGTTTGTGATGTTTCCCGTGTGATTCACCCATCCATGGTGATTTTTTCTGACATAAAGCCAAAATAAACGGTTTAACTCCCTCATGACTCTCTCACAGGGATTCAATTGAGGATTATGAATAGATGTTAATACATCCTGAATGCCCTGTTGCTGAATCCACTTTTTCTAGTGGTGAGATTTAAAGGGTGTCCCATGACATGTAAGTATCATCTGGGGCCTACCAATCTTAGGAAACTGATGCTCCTGTAAGATACAGATAATACTTTGTGTATCCACTTTTCTTAATGGATATGCAGTTACATACTTAGAAAATATGTCGTACATTATGATTAAATATTGGTATCATTTATAGTCAGGTAAAGTTCCATTAAAATCTATGGCCAACATTTCATTAGGATTGTGTGCTAAAATAGGCGGCAAGATCCCAGTAAATCTCTTATTTACATATTTAGTTTGTGAACTGATACAACATTTTAATATAAACTTGGCCAGTAAAATAGTTCCCTGAACACATGTTCTACTTTACGTGGTCCATAGTGTCCATAAAGGCAATCCATATACTTTATAAGTTTGTTCCTGAGTGTTTGGGGTATATGAATTCTCCATGAGTCTTCTTCTGTGGTGACTCTGTATTGCAATACACCATCTTTGATTCTATAGGCTTTGTATTTTTCCAATGTTGCTGTGTCACTGGGGTCTGAAGTTCCTATTCCTTTCTTATATGTCATGATTTGTGCATACTCTGGGCTGGTCTCCTGTATTTCAGATAGCCTTAGTAATTGTTGCTCTATGGACTCATCTATGGTCAATGTGAATGCTGCAATACTTAGATTGTTGGGCTCAAGATGATGTGGGGTCAGATCTATGGGATGGCGACTCAAAATATCTGCCACAATATTTCCCTTTCCCTTACAATATAGAACTTTATATTGGAATTTTTGTAGTGTAAGACTCCAACGTATCAATCTATCATTCGATAAATAACTGCTATTAAGAAATTCCAAGCTCTTATGATCCGTAATTACAACAATCTCTGACCCAAGCAGGAATTGTTTGAATTTAATGAAAACCCAAACAATGGCCAAAGCTTTCTTTTCTGTCATCGTGTATTTATTTTCCACCCCTTTTAGCGTGCGGTTACAAAAATACAACACTCTGTGACATTTTTGTTGGTCAATTTGAAATAATACAACTCTAAGCCCTTGCCCACTGCTGTTGGTCTGAACATAAAAAGTTTGTGAAAAGTCAGGGTAGGCTAGAACCATCTGTTCCAAGAACTTGTTTTTAATGTGTTGAAATTCCTACTCCTGTTTGTACTCCCATATCCTATTTTCAGTCTTTTATCAATAACTGAACCAAATTTGCAGCATCTAATGCAAAATTTTCATAGAATTTATGATAAAAATTGCATAATCCCAGAAAAGACCATACCTGACACCTATTAGTGGGTATGGATAAATGTGGTATCACTGTTAGTTTCTCTGGATGAGGTTTAATACCCTCTTTCCCAATTAAAAAACCTAAAAATGTAACCTCCTCCTGGACCAGGCAACTTTTTTGTAAATTGATGGTAATGTTTTTCTGGTAACACTCCATTAAAAACATTTTCAAGTGTTCCATATGTTCTTCCATATTTTTAGATGCAATGACTATGTCATCCATATATATCACAATGAGACTCTTGATTTTGTCTGATAACACTTGATCAAAACACTTTAGAAGTCCTGAACTACTATTGATTAATCCAAAAGACATACGCTTAAACGCATACGTTACCCCTTCATAGCAGAAGGCAGTATATTTGTGGACAATTGGATATAGAGAGATCTGCCAATAACTGGATGTAAAGTCCAATGTAGAAAAATGTTTTTCCCTTGAAATTTTGAGAGAAGTTCTGTTATTGTAGGTGGAATGTTTCTTTCAGGAACGGTAATGGCATTTAACCGATTGGGCATCAAAGCATATTCTGACAGATCCATCTTTTTTTTACCACTACTAATGGGTTAACATATGGAGATGTGTGCTTTTCAATAACTCCCCATTCAATCATTTGCTGAACATGAAGATCTACTTCAGCCTTATATTGAAATGCAATGGGATATGAATGACTGGAAATGGCTTTCATCATTAACTTGAATGCGATGCACATATCCCTCAATGATCTTAGGCCTATTCAAAAAAACTGAATAGAACTCCCTCAACAGTTCCATTAGAGGGTGTTGTTCTTCCATTCCTTTTAACATGGATTGTGACACTTTATTTTGCATTACCACGGTATACCTCACTTGCTGAACACACTGTACCTGAAGTGGCTTATAACTCTTTAGCCCTTCAAATGGCATCAAAACTTCTTGGCAAAGAAATAAACATTTGTCATAATCCAAAACACATTTATGCCTGTACAAAAAATCAGTCCCAGTTATAACATCTTGTATGAGACCAGGTATTATCAAAAATACATGGTCTAACTCTATGTTACCCAGATGCAAATGTAACCACACCTGTTTGGGTTCAATATTTGCCTTCTTGCCATTGGACAGTGTCACTTGCATTCTTTTTATTGGCAGTGTATACAAATGTGTCTGGTATTTCTTTATTTTCACATAAAACTTACTAGAGAGCAATGGCATTTGACTTCCTGAATCAACCAATGCTTCTGTAATGATGTCTCCAGTCTTTATACTGACAATTGTGCATGTATGCATAGCTCCATTCCATGCTGGTTCTTCTTGATCCACCAACACATTAGCTACAGTTCTATGGCTTTCTTTACTTTTTTTAATTGGAGCTGATAATTGACTCTTTGGATCTTTTTTTATCAAAATTATCTGATCACCCTGCATTGTTCTTTCTCCACGTCTTCTTGGGCCTGATTATGTTCAATTTCATTTAGCAGTTTAATCATTTCTTCCAAGTGAATGTTGATAATGCACAACATGTTCTGCTGTATATCCCTTGGCATATTGCCCAATACTATTTAGCATATCAGCCTCTCAGTCAATGAGAAAGCTATCAATGACTTCAGCATTGCTGCTTGTTTGCAGAAAAACTGGGTGTAAGTTTCTCCATTACCCCTAATATTTCTTTCTTATGATATATTGATGAAGATATGATACTGCTTTTCTTCACTCCAAAAGTGTGCAATAATTTGCATCTGTAATCCCAAAAATCTGTGGCTTGATCTTTAAGATATGCCACCAATCCTCAGCCATTCCTTGTAAATAGTGGTGTGCAATTGCCACTTGTTCAGTCTCCTGCCAATTATGACATTGAAACATCTCTTGCAGGCTCTCCAAATGCTCTAATGGGCTTTCCCAAATATACACCATTAAAGATTTTATTTGCCAATCTATTTCGGCCATGATGCGAGCGAGTCTATTTTCAGCCTCTTCTCTAACTTTATTTAAATTCCCAATGCAACTTCTGTCTATTTATGAAATTTATTTCTTTTTTTAATCTTCCACTGCTATTTATTATATATATATATATATATATATATATATATATATATAATATAAATAGCAGTATATATATATATATATATATATAAAGCAATTAAAACTAGAGGTTTTATTCCATATGAATCACATGTACCTATGTGTCATAAGCTGTCTGGATTGAAATCATTCTTATTTCAAAAGGAAAAATTATGCAAATATTTTAGTGATAAAATTAAAAATGTACATTTGTTTGTTAATGACTTGTTGAAAATTGGTTATTATAAAAATGCTATTGCTAATATTATTAAATGATTTAAAAGAAATCAACACTATAATAAAATTAAAAATAAAAATATCAAAATGAAATGGATTTCAATGCCATTTATATCACATGAGCAGGTCAAGTTTATTAAGAAAATTTATAATTGTTTGTGTCATATTGCTTTTTTCTCTACAAATAACATAAATAGATTGCTTAATAATTATAAAATTCAAAATTCAAAGTTTAATCAAAATTCTATTATATATAGATTGATATGTGGATGCGGCGTACAATACATTGGTGAATCTAAGTGTACATTTGAGAAGAGAATAAAAGAACATATGCTTTTATATAATATAATTCAAAAAGAGAATCAATATGGAACAGATGTAAATAAACCTTCATCATCAGTATATTTGATCATAATAAATCTTCTCAATATGGATTTAAATTTGATTATAAAAATATGAAAATTATTCAAATTGAACGTTGTCATAATAAACGTAAAATAAAAGAAGCTATGTTGATTTCAAGAAATCGTCAAATGTTAATGAATCACCAGTCATCAAATGTTAAGATAACAGAATTGTGGGAAATCTGAATTGAACTATGGGTATTGTTAAGGGTTGTCTCCTTTTGATTATTCAACGTTATATTGTTGATAATGACTACAAAGTGTATAGTCGAAAGTACTTCTAAAAGAATATAATTTATATAAATTGTACTGTATTTTGATATATATATATATATATTGATTTGTATATTACATATATTGTGAAATGAATACAGATATCAAACTTTATTATATATATATATATATTTAAAGCACAAAAGTTAAACTGTTTACTTTTTTTCTTTAAATGCGAACCTAAACTTTTTGCTTGCGTTTCTTTTTCTTATGACCATAACAGCTAATTTTTAACTTTAAAGAAAAATCTTTTATATTTTGTTATTTCTAAAACCTGAACCGAAACTCTTTGTGTTTTTTTATTATTATTATTATTATTTTATGAACGTAGAACTAATAACTTTTTTTTAATAAACAAAGAAACAAATAAATATATAACTTCTTAATATCTTTTTGTCTGACCCGTCCATTCAGTAATAACTCTAAAGAATGCTGTTTAATTAACTATATATGTTAATTATTCATATTGAAAAGATGAACCCCCTACTCCATACTGCTTTCTACCATTTAGCACAAACTGATCCCTACCTACTGAATCTTGCCTCCAACACTGAAATATTCCTCAACTATCCGAACATAATCTCACGTGGAATTTAAAATCGAAGCCTCGCATTGGCTGCGCTAAAATTACTATAGCTATGTACCAGACAAAAGATTTTACTTTCGTATATCCTGACCATGATGGTGCCACTAGTCCAAAAATCGGAACTAGACATATATTTTAAGGGTGGGCAGGATATACGAACATGAATGTGCCGGATTAAACCCAGGAAGAGCAAAAGCTAATGAATGTGGTTCAGACAATTGAGAAAACACTGAGACAAATGTCAGCCAAAATACTTATAAGAACTTTTTAAATTTGTTAAACATAATAACAAAATAAACATGAAACTTTATTTACATTTACTTAGCAGATCTTAACATTGAGTGTATGAGAGCGGTACCATGTTAAATACCCAGGCAGACAAGTTCATTTCTAATCTATAACACAATAATGGCTTATATCTCTTTGCTAGCAGTTCACCCAACCAATTCCCTATAGAGATTTAGTAAGATGGATGTTTGTGGAAAATAACGGGACAGCACAGACAAGCTTTTCTTAGTTCAGAAAAGAAATGTCAGAACCAAGAATGTCATAATTCTGCAAAATGCTCATGGACAAGTATATTGAAATGAGCCAAGGTTAGGCTTACACAAGAAAGAAACATGAACTATGTAATCTGAATTATAGCAAATAAATCTCTACCAAAAAATAAATAAATCATATATCCTATAAATCACTAGCCAAAGCCAAGTTTGATTTAGTTTAATGCTGAAGCAAACAAACAATCAAAAATAAAAGAAAACTACTAAGGTCGGTCTTAGCATTTAACAAGGGTTAATCATAAAACTGAGAAATTATTAAGCATATAAAATATCACTCGCCCTACACTCTTGAACAAGTAACATTTTAAGATTGAAAATCTTGGTACTAAGATTTTAATGTAAAATAAACAAAAATACATTAATATTTAAATTGATAAATCACACATCATAAATATAATTTCTTTTTAAGATTAAGATGAGATTTGCAAGAGACTTAATCAGAGATTTAGCCCTGATTTTGATATGGAAAGGTAAGTTATCTCGAGATAATATTAATTTCTGTTGTTCGCACAAAGTTTGGTTTATAGAGTCCTCTATGACAGCTGTCATTTACTACAGGTTCAGAAGTCTGGAGGCATTATCGGGATCCACTCTGGACTTGACAGTTAGGTCATGATTGAAGTTACAATTTGGAGCTCTGAAAGTTCATCTTTGGAAAGGCTCAGCCCATCATGTTGTAGAGATTCTTCATGGCATATATTACAGGCATGGCATCTGAATGACTGCTATTATCATGGCAAATAGTTATTGTCAGTCATCGGAAATTCAACTTGGTGATTCCTGTGGCACCAATATAAAAATAAAATTTAGTCACTTTCACAATGCAACAGTTCAATAACAGCTAAAATCTGGATCGATTCTCAATAACAAGAAGCTGAATAAGCTGAGCAATAAAATTAAAAAAAAAAACTGAATGACCCGAATAGTCTTTTTGAATCCTTTTCTCTCTAATAAAAAAAAATACCCAACTACTTATGTCCTTTGTTATCTCCCGCACAATCTTTTTTTGCAACTTTCAACCAAGGTAAATATCTATCTCCCGCTCAATCTTAAATAGAAAAACAATATCTTACAGGGCTTTATCTTCCAAAAATGATTATTATTTTTTTATCCAAAAAAAAATACAAAACTAAATATCAGCTTTAAAATACATCAACATTAATTTTTTTTTAGTTTAAATAAAATACATATAAGAGCACTAATTAAACTTTGTTTGCTTTTAATTATTTTAAAAGAAAACAAGCATCATAAAAAAATATTTTATACTAAAATCAACTGAGAATTAAAAATATAAGATTTCAAGATAAATAAGTATGTGTGTTATTGCACATATAAAACTTGTTTTTTCTTTTTTCTAATTCACATGATAGAACCCTTGAATTGGATAAAGTATCCAGTTTTATATATATATAATAACCTTTCTATCCAGTATCGTGGGCCATCACAATCTGCCCTTTACTTATGTTGTGTAACTATGTACACCTCGAGCCTACCACGTTACGCCTCAATCTACCCTTTCACTCTATGTGTAATTATGTGTATATGTGTACTCCACTTCTCCCAGAATAAGTAATATAATATAGTGAAAATCGCCTCCCCGGGTTCTAGCTCTAATAATTAATGAGATATTCAATTAAATGTGTTACTAGCTCAGGTTGCTTAAATTTATTAACTTAGGTTCTGTTTTAGATTAACTCAAATAACTATTCTATAATTCATGAGATTAGAAGTGGAAATAAGGTGACAAAGTATATTGCATTGAGATAATATCCCATAGGATACCACCTCAATGGCATAAAAACACTATCCCCCCTTTTACTACTATTACATATAATAACTACATAGTATTCTTATGACTTCTGCAACTTCCAATCACTAAACTCATTTAACAATTAAAGTATTAATTTTTATCTATCATAACAATAATAGTAATTATCTAGCTCAGATAAAATAATCTCAGGTTCTTAAATTTATTCAATATTAAATTAAAATAAAGTAGCAAAATATGATAAGGGATTTTGTGTCATAATTTACTACTCTGAAGTTAGATTAATAATAGAACAATAAGAATAATAATCACAATCTTCATTGTTTAATCCAACTAGTACGGCTTTTTTTTATCGCAAATTTATAACCATAATAAATTAATTAATAATTCAATATCCTCCCTTTGTTTATCTTTTTCCTTACATAATAAAATAATTAGTAAGTGGCAGTGTTTAGATAATCTCATAAATGAAGCAAGTGGCAACTAATAGCATATAATTTAGCAAATTACCATAACAATGGATTTATGACCAATAATGTAATGCAATTTTATAATTATTCAATTACAAAACATCAATAAATAATTAAGATTAAATATACTTTTCTATTTATATTTTGTGCAAACAATTATATACTTTAATTTAATGACGGTAAACATATCCTTTGAATTCATGCAATGATTTAGAGAAAACAAAACTCAGACACAAGTTTTAATAACAAATTTTAGAATTTTATTAACAACAATCAAAATTAAGATAAAACAAACAAATCTATTTACATTTATTTACAAGGGATATCCTCCTTTCTTTTAACACTACAAAAGTTAAATTATACATTTTTAGATTTCTTTTAGAGTTAATTTAAATTACTATACTTTTATAAGTTATTTATTTATTTCTAATTAAGTTTATTATATTACTTAGTTTAACTATTTTATGGGTAATACTATTCTTTACCTTTTAATATTAACATTACAGTATTATAAGTTATATATGTGGGTAAACATCATTTATAAACATTATAAATTTACAATCAATATGTTTTTTTCCTCTTAAAAAAATTACATTTTCTTATAACTCTATTTAAGTCACTTTGCATATTGTGCAAATATTATTACTACCTATTACGTTTGTTATCTAATGCTCGTAAACTCTAATACATTTTTTTTATAAACCATACTCATGTATAATGCCATAACACGGGTTTAATTGTCACCTGTTTTAGTTTAACATATATTATGATCATCGAATGTTATTATATTCTTTAAATATGCAATACTTATATTTTTAAATATAATCAACAATAAGAACACATTAAATCATTTTTAATATTTTTGTATATTTCTATATGGGTATATTTTTATCAAATTATAGTTCATTTCTTAAAATTAAAATAATTCTCTGACTCCTTCCTTTCTTAGGATATATGCATCTTCTTTCAATAATCATAATCTACACTTTGTTAATACCTAACTATTCTTATTTCAAATAACAGCATGACATACATTCTAAAATATCTATTGTTTCTTTTCAATAGACTTATCAAATAACGATGTAGTTGCAAGAAATACAGATAAAGATAGCGAAAGATGTATAGGATATTGGGAAGATAGATAAATAATTCATCAAAATATATACTTCAAAATGTATGGAACAGTGTGAATAGGGCTGACATTCCTTGTCTGATAACCCTGACAATAAGCACGATTGGCAGCTATATATTCAGATTTACCAAACATCTAATAAGATTCACAAGAAAGATAAAATAACACTGTCCATGACAACATGTGTAACAGTCGTAGGGCTTTGTTAACTACGCTGATTACCATTTAAAACTACTTATAATTCCATTCCCTGTAGCATCCTAGTTTTTAATACATCATCTTGGTTTCCGAATCTCTATGTACTACCAAGTCACTATCCAAACTATCTCTCAAGATTTTCACTGTATCCAACATCGATAAAACTAACTACCTTTTAAAACAATAAACAAAATTCACTAATATAAAAACATTCCCCTATTCTATAATAAAAATTTGCCTTGCTTTATTACACTGTAGGTTCGACATCTACGTTCTATTAAATAACACTTAAATATCCCAATCGGAAAAATTAACAAAAAATATGACATAACCATCAGTTATATTGAACTACATTAATCACACATAAAATGAGTATAGTATGCATATTTTTTAAAAATATAATTACATCTCATAGTGTTTTAGAGTGTTGTTTTTTTTTTTCAAAATGCGTTTTACAATAACTATAACAATAAAATTTTGCACTACATTCATTCGGTTCACTGCTGATCTAAATAAATAAAACATACATTATATTATTAATAACCATAAAATGTACCAAAATAATCTTTTACCTTCCTATTAGAGTTCGTAGTGGGTTTCTTTCTCCTTGAGCATCGCAAACATACAATATTTCCACACACATACAATTTTATTTGAACATTCAAAATCAAAAAACATATTATTTTATATAATATTATATTGCGAATTAATGTATTTGTTTCCCTATTGCTATCTAAACTCAATGTTTAACTTAAATTAATAAAGAAAATAATTTAAACCATAATCACATATTTTTCTGGCGGTAAATCTTGGTTAGTCCCCTAATATTTATTATTTTCTTCTCTGTCCGAATGTTCTCCTTTCTGATTATTAAAGTTTTAAACGAATTAGTTCATTTAGTAAACTGTTTAGATGATCTTTAGTTGTAATGTTTAATTCAAAATTATTAAAAATATTTATTTAATTATCCCACAAAGTTTTTAATGTTCGGGCAAATAATACCTCGGCGCGTTGATGCATCTTTATTTCTCTCAGAACTACAAATATTTATATCATTACGGTGCCAAATTGCATTTTTCCATGGATCCAATATTTTATATTTATTTCTCTGTAAACTTTTTTTTTTCTTCTTCTTTTTCAGGCAAGTAATTTCCTTGGTATTTTCACTTTTATTCATTATTATTTTATATATGACATATTTGATCTTTAACTATTTCCAGAGTAATTGCTCAGGTCATCTTAAAGAAAGTAATTCATAAAATTCTTTTTGTCCATTTATTTTTACATGAATAATATTTATTTTTATTTTTCATTATATTCATTAACTTTGCGCACAATGTCCTTTCGTTAATTTTACACGCACTAAAGCAGTTGTCATAGTAATATGCTATACAAACTATATCAATGAACAACGTTAACATTTTTGAAATATTACAAAATTTATAACTTGGTTTTAGGAATCCATCCATTTTTTATTTATTGAAAATTCAGATTATATTTTAATAGAATCCACTGGCAGGTAACTGTGCAGTTAGTGAAACATTATTATGAGAACTTTTTTTAAAATTTTATTCTTAGATTCGCTTCGAAAGATTTTAAAATGTTAGTTAGTTTCTTTCAAAGATATTTATTAGAAATTCTAATAAAATTGACTAATAATTGAAGGAAGAAATAAATTTTAAAGAGCTTAAAACTTTACCTCTGCTCTGGAGTCAACACATTTTTGTTCTCCCAGTTTATACAATTAATTGGCGCGATTTTTCTTGTCTGCCAAAATCTATCTTGTTATTGGTCACTCCCTATGTTGGTTATTAAACATTTTCTAAAGTTTTAAAATGATGATGTAATAGACTTAAATATTAACCTATTATTATTTTTAAATTAATTATTATCTATTACAATTTAATTACTTCTAAATAATTTTGAAACAATAACCAATAAAATGTATAATACTTATTTTTTATTATGATGTGTGACAATTCCATCCAGCTCTATAATATACTATTTAAATATTTTAATCATTTGTATTAATCTAAACTAGTGCTTATACATAAAATATTCCAGACAGTCACATAGACATTTTCGGTGTTTAGTCTAGTTTTATCTGTATTAATAAATTTGCTACTTATATCATTTAAAATGATTATATAAAATTTTGAAAAATAATTTAGAAAAATATAGAACTAGATGCAATCTTCACCCTCACAATACTTATTATTAAATATATTATATTAACCTTTTATTGCCCATTTATAATTTATAATATTAAATACTATATAATATTAATTTTAAATTTTTTTAGCAATTGACCATTTATAACCATCATTGATCTATAGAAAAGGGCACAATATATATATATATATATATATATATTGTAGGAATATATATATATATATATATATATATATATATATATATATATATATATATATATATATATATATATATATATATATATATATACTCATACATACATGTAATCAATATGTATGCATTATATTTGCATTATTATTATATTTATGAAAATAAATATATAACTTGTTAAGTTAGTATTTTTCATCCTTTAAAATGAAAAAAAAAGATGTTGACAAAAGATGGTTGACGAGGTTATAAATGACCTTTGGGTTCACATAGTTTGTCGAATTAAAGGAAATGAAATTAACTTAGTGTTTAAATATCGAATTGTTATTGCAACAATGTAGAATGTGTATGCTTCAGCAAGCTGATGGAGTGAAATATAATATATTAATTCTATTCTTTTTGTTAGAAGACTAAGGATTCTATTTTTTTGTCAACTATATCCTCATAAAACATTATACTATGTTCGATTTAAAAGAACAGTATAAGATAACATCTATATTTTGAACAATTTAATACTCATTAGAAGAAATTTCTAATATTTGTTCAAAGAAAGTAATCTGAATATATTTTCGTGTTCTATAAAAATGTTTGAATTACATGTTCTAAAATCTAAACTGTGTTTTAAAAAAAAGAACATGTTTATAAAAACTTCAATTAAATTTAATGTACTCTACATTATAAAAAAAATACAAAGCGGGTAGAATACCAATTTATCATGTGATAGATAAAATGCACTTGCCTAATCAAATATATATGTGTGAATAACATATTTTGCTGAATGCCTTAAAATTATAAAAAAAAAAAATAGATCTTCAAAATAGAATCATAATTCTTAATAAAGAAACTGTATATTAAGAAGATGAAATCTACATATAAAGTGGAAATGAAATGTCAACTTAGGATATCCTATTATTATTTTTAATGTCTAATAATGAAGGAATCAAAAACTGCATCTTCAAAGGATTTTCATTCGAGAGGAACATCTGAGATTATTGTTTTAAGTTTTATAAATTTTAAGATTTTTGAGAGTTATATTGGTAAAAGTTAATTTCATTTATTTTATCATCATATTCATTTCTTATGAATAATAAGAGAGAATTAATAATTTAAGATATTTTTATTATTATTCATGATTAAGAAAGATATAAATATAGATTAAGAAATGTTAATATGGGAAAGGGATAATGTGAACTTGGAGGTAAGAGATTGACTTATTTTTAAATTCACATATTATTATTTTCTATGGCATGACATTATATTGTTTATACTAATCCAAATAGTATAATTAACTGTAATGTGTGATAAAAAAATAAATGATTAACATTGTTGTGAAGTATATATTTTTATATTAATAAATATAAGTTACTCACACTCATTTTAACTAATTAAGGTATTATATACAAATGATTGGATTATTATTTGTATAATCTAATTATTGTAAAATAGTGTTAATATAAAAGACTTAATATTTGGATACTTATATTTTATATACATTGTAAAATCATGTAGTGTTATAAGTTAGAAAATATATATCCTGTAAGTAAATATAATATTTATATTTTTAATATAAGGAGGTAGATATATAAATATTTTTTATATATTGTAAAATTTAAAATATTTAATTGTTAAATAAATAATTGTTTTTATATTAAATTAAATGTTTTCAATTTTGTTTTATTTGATTTAAAGAGTTAGTGAGATTCGTTATTAATATTACTTTGGAATATTGATAGGAACCCCTGAAGAGAGTAAAGTGTTAAACTTCCCTGCGTTCAAAATCTGAGCATAACGGTAATGTTAATTAAGGTGAAAATTGATTTGATGTGGTTTGGATATAATAATTTATTAATAATACATTAGTTATTAGGAACAAACATAGTTTTATATCAAAATTAAATCACCTCATTCATGGCATCCTATATGAAGACCTTAAATCTGACTATAGTGAGATGTGACTGCCTTAACTTATCTTGTTGAGAGGGTGCAAACCGTTACAATATATATATATATATATATATATAAGAAATTAATACCATTGACAATAGATAATAAATAGAAATTTTAATATGAATATGTAGATATTAATTACGCAACAAGATTAACTATAAATAAAACATTTATTAACTATCAACCCAGGTTTTCAATATGGAGTATCTTTGTCAAACTATGTCAGTTGTCCTTTGACAAAAATACTCTATATCGCAAGTCTGGCTTAACAGTTAATAAAAGTTTTATTTATACTTAATTTTGTTACTATAATTGCTATCTACATACTCGTGTGGAAATTGCTTATATATATATATATATATATATATATATATATATATATATATATATATATATATATATATATATATATATATATATATATATATATAAAGCAAAAAACTAAAATAATATTGAAAAATGAAAATACCAATATATTACAAGTGAGTTTAAAACATTTTTTTCTTTCTCCATCTAATTTTAAAAAAATATAAAAATTTAAATTCCATCAATTAATTAAATGCGTTATATACTTTATGTCATTTATGATATGCGTTACATATTGGTAATTTATTTAATTATCTCAAGGGACCAAAAATTTTAATACCACTTAAACACATTTAAAAATTAAATTGCCGTTTAAAACATTATGCGGTAAATTGATATTGTTAAGTTAAAATATTACATAATACAATTATTATTCTAAGTATCACCGTTACATTAAACATTTTAAACTTTTATAATTAATAATTGGAAATTCATTGAAGTTTTATATATTCACAGTAAAATAATGATAGAACTATGTAAATGTGAATTCTGGTGATTCAAAAAAGGTTGAGTCATATTTATTTTAGATACAGCTATATTAATAAAATTAAATTTTATAACAAACTAAGGATATACATACACTATATGTCTATATAAACTTACCTCTAAACGTATACATATTCTTTTGAGAGTAAATAAAAAAAATATTATACTTTTTTTTTTTTTTTTTTGGCATTCAATTTCCAATCATTTAAGTGACAAACTTTCAAATGTTAACATACAAAGTAAGGAACTTGTGCATATAGATTTTAAGATAAGAATGTCGGAAAAGTAAGATTATAGAGAGAGAGAAAGAGAATGTTAAAGAAGAGTTTATATAAATATAAACCTGTTGTAAGTAGAGTAAATTTTGTAAATGATATATTTTCAGTAAATAATAAATTTGTAGATAAAGGTATTGTTTTAAAGTAGTTATTGAAGAGGTATACAAAGGAAAGAAAAAAAAAATATTTGCGGTATCTTTCAAAAAAGAAATGTATATAGGTAAAAAAGAAAAAAGTTTGGGAGGTGGGGGGAAGAAGCAAGTAATTATAGTGTATATTGGACCGGACGTAGGACAGGAGTACAAAGATATTAGACTCGAATTAGGACTGTTAAGGATGAATTCCCGATTGAAGTATAAAAATTACAATAATACATAATTATATAAAAGCTTTATGTTCTAAAACTAACCAAACTAATGATTCGAACTCTGTATAGGATTAAAAGATACTGTAATTTAATAATATAAAAACGATTTATTCTAAAATTACATTATTTATATAGTTTATGGGAGAATAGCTTCATTATATGCCAATGTTTGGAAAAAGTTTACATAATGGGATTGCGAAGAGAATCCGCTATTTTAACATATGATTAAATAATGACCAAGACAAAGGAATTTACAATGATACACTTTAATGTTTGAATAAATTAATATGATATATGTAACAAATATGATCATAGCCACTTTGATCACACAAGAAAACTACATGTACATAAATGCAATGTCAGGTAAATTGGTCTCTGACATCCATATATTTATTAAATATTGAACATCAAAGTTATAAAACAAATGTCAATATAACAAACGTTATAAATTAATTATTGAATCAAAATAAAATAAGGAAAATTCATTCATGCATGTAGGAGTCACTCATCTAAGGAAAATAGCTTAATGCAAGCTTTTTGTGACATTCTACATATAAATACAATAATAATTAACAAAATGGTTTAGTTGTATCACAGCATTACAGCTTACAGATTAATTTTAGGTGTAATGTAACATACTATAAGAAATCATTGTGTGAGCATGAGGCAGCAAAATATAAGATTCAGTCCATTATGGCCAAGAGAAACTTCATCATTTAAGTGGGAAAAAAGGAAATGGTCTGCCCATTTTTCTGGTAGGTTATACCTGGAAGAGGAAGATAGTTAGGGAGATGCAATTGTTCATGTAGGTTACCAAATTATGATAAAGCAAATAATAATTATGGATGACCTATGATGGCAATGCTATGAAACTATGATACATCCTGTAATGACGTCAAAAGAACAAATAGCCTAAATATAAAGTTTTAATTGGCATAATCACATGACTTGTATACAAAACCAAATTATATAACTGAAATATAAAACTAGATGAATGTCTTAATGACATATAATTACATTTCCCTTCATTAAATGGGTCCCACATGCATTTGAAATCAATAAGCATTATTTAATAATATAATACTCAAGGTGCTACATATAAATTATTAATACATTAAAAAAATGAAGGTCATTATTATTTGAAATATCTTAAGTGGAATTTAAGCAATAGCATTCTTGAATAGCATTAAATTTACACTCAACAAATATATACATATGACAGTATTATAGTAATAATAATCTGCCTAGAAACAGAAATAATATTATTTAACTATTTCATAAACCAGTGAGCAATGTCTTTAAAACAAATAATTTAAAGTAATTAAAATATCCCAGAAGCGCTGGTAATTTAAAAGACTAATGTAAAATAAAGGCTCATTGAGTTGAGTTGATTTAGCATATAAATTACATATAAAAGTAAACAGCAAATAATTATAATAATAAAATTTACAGCACTAAATAAAATGTAGGATTTAAAGCTTGAGATAGATGTGAGCATTTATATATATATATATATATATATATATATATATATATATATATATATATAAATGCTCATATATTTAATTTTTGCATGTATGACTCTCTCTAATCATATATATATATATATATATATGATTAGAGAGAGTCATACATGCAAAAATTAAATATAAAAAAACATATTAATTAATATTTATAGGCAAGCACAGACAACTTTACATGGATTTTGGACTGTTATCTTGGCTTACTTTGGGTCAATGGCTGGATGGTTTGCTCTCTGAACTTTAGCTTAGGATATTCAGCTGGGTAGTCAGCAATTTTGGTCATTACTGCTCCTTCATCAGTGGCAGAATTCTTCCATGGCAGGGACTTTTTGGCAGCATTATGGAGACAGTCCATGAGAAGCATTGGGGAAATATGTTTTGGTTCTTACTCAACTGACATTTTATTTGCTAAATAAATGGTACAAGAAAAGTAGAACAACAAAAATCAAAAGAAAGCAAAAGCATAAAAGCCTCTTTGATTCCAATTTATCCCATTTATATCATTCCCAACTATAACAGAATTCCTTTAGTTCATTTTCCCAGAGGCATATAAGAAATTAACAAATTACAGCCCATTTTAATTAAAACAAGACATAAGAAGATGATAAGGTTCAAAACCCATTTCAGCTCCAAAGAATTTAAATTAATATAAATTAAACAAAAGTATTTCATTAACAAAATATTTTTAGTTAAAATAAAAATGACTTTGATAGGAAAACAATATTTCAATTAATGAAAGAGGAGCTTTTAGAATGTTTAATTAGTGAAGCAAAACTTCACAATGGATTAATTTGAACCAATCATCTTGGTTATATCTTTTTCCTTTAAATTTTTACAAAATTGAAATTAAAAACAAATAATTTTTTTTTTAAAAATGAGAAACTTGATGTGATTAAACAAATTCTCTCTTTTTTTTTTTTTTTTACAAAAAAAAAAAAAAAAGAAAAAAAAAAAAAATAACACAGGCTTAAAGTATTCAAAAGTATCAAAATATATATATATATATATGATGGCACTGTTAGTAATTTACATATTGCTGGGTTTGAACCTTTTAGATGTTAGTTTTTTAGGTAGAAAAACATGAAGCTCACTCTGACTACAGAGTGATTGTTTCAATATATAATGTAATATATGTAAATAAAAAAGATGCATTGATAAATGAAATGAAATGTTATTGTTTTTTATAATAGGAATTGATGCTTTTTATATTTTTATTTTAATTTTAATTGTATTGATGATTATAAAGATGTAAATATGTATTTTGTAAATCCTTGAAAATGACTACAAATAAGGTGGTCAAAACATTGGATGCACAAACAAATAAATGTATATGTATGGTGATGGAAAAAATAAAACGTTTAGAAAGAAAAAAGGAGAATGTACATATTTTTGATTAGATTTAGTGGAAAAGAACATTGTATTTTATAAGTCAGATATATTTTGAAGGAAAAAGGAGGTGTGGTGCTGATAATATGTAAATTTATTATAAATTTGGACACCACATATATTATTTTAGTTAAATCATTATTCTTATTTATTTGATAGACATATAATAAATGACTATAATTATAAGTATTAACTTTTGCAATACATTACATATTTTAACTTGAAGAGAATTATATATTGTTTATATACGATCAAATATAATTTTGCTTCATTTACTGCATATCAATGCATTTTACTACTATTATTATTTAATAATAACAAATTATAATAAATGGGTTGAAATAATATTATTTTATAATATTGCACATATGAGTATTTTAATGGAAACTGAAGTATACTTTTTAAAGACCTAACATTTTTCATAAAATACACAAGTGTATAATTGCAAATTTTTTGTTTTATCATTATTTATTTGTTGTTTTAATTATCATTTATTTTGTATAGTATGTATATTAATATTAGTATTGTTATCAATTGCCTTGATCTCTAAATTGTATTTATGCCCTTTACTTTGAAATTAATGCAAAATATGTCAGTGATGAAATTTTTCATTGAGTTTTTTGCATCTATTCATTGTGTTATTGTTATTTTAATATTATAATATAAAACATACATGCATTGTTCTTGTACATTGATTACAGGCCATAAATTTAATGTAACTTGTTAAATAGGTGGCATCTATATTGTTGTAAAAAAACATCTAGTTTGCATGGCAACCATCAGTATCAACTTATAAATTTTAACAGATTAATATACACATTCAATGCCACATCATGTTTCTGCATTTTTGTATTTTAGCATACCTTATATTTACATAAAACTCATGAATATACCATTGATATCATGTAATATTTCCCTTTCTATATATTAACAGGTATCCTATTATTACACTCATTATTATTTGGTTTTAATAAATAATATTATTTTGTAGACTTTATGTAAAGATATTGCAGTGAATTTTAAAAAAAAATGTTTTTATGAAATTATTAATGCTATGTAATTATACTAAAGGCATTCAAAATAGATGCATATATACAATATTTTTACTGGAAGGTCATAGCAGAATAAAATTCAATAGGACTACAATTGAAGAAAAAAGATTTTAAGTCTTTTGAAAAAAAATCTATTGTAAACTAAGATAAAATATAACCTTTCAAATCTTCAAATAGACAGACCTTGGAACTGGCATTTGTTTTAAATGGATATGTTTATAATTCAGGATTTGTTTAATATAATCACTTTAAAGTTTGCATGAAACTAGTTTTTTCTGTATTTTTTCTTATATATTTTTTTTCTTGATTTAGAATAGCCATTATTATCTCCAAATTGTCTGATATTATGTATATAATGTGACTGCATGTATGATTACATATATAAATATTATACAGTAAAACAAACCTTTAGTCCAATCAAATGCTTATAAACAAGATGTATAAATAGTATAATGATATGATTGGAATATGAGTTGGTTAAATACAAACCATTTTCTTAAATGTATACAAAATATCATGAACAAATACATTATTAAAAACATTTTTTTGGTTAAATAAATTAAAATATCATAAATTTAAAAAGTCTTTATCTAAAAAGAGTTATTAACATTTACCTAAAAACTGCAATTAATAATTACAAAGTACTTCATTTAGAGACCTTTGGAGAGAGTTGTGACTCTCATATGGTTACCTATAATGCTATTTTATTGTTCTTGCATTCATTTTGATGACAGAAAATGTATTGATTAATTAATTTAAAAACAAGTGAGGAGGGCAGAAGTCTACTGAAGTCTATAAACAAAATAACCTTTAATGTGTTTGAGACATATCTAACAGAAATTTTCTTAATAAAAAAAGGTTTATTATATATGTTTATGATTATTTTTACATGATATCTAAATAATAATTATTTAGAAACATAAGTATACATTATTACAATTCTTTTTTTTTAAAAATAAGTTAATATATTTAATTGTAATAATAAACAGAAAATTATAATGGTACAATTAATAATATCATTTTAACATTGTTTTTATCATGTTGCTAATATTTTAAACATTATAAATGCAATTTTAAATTTTAGAACAGAATTTGTTAGATTTATGTTGACTTCACATTTTCTTGTTTTTTTTTTTTTGTTTTTTTTTAAAATATTTATTCAATTAAGTTTTATTTATTCTCTTTTCCACTATCTTGTTGTCTTTCATTTATACTATTCAAGCAGAAAAAAGTTCAAAGTTCTCATTATATAATATCTTTAGTATTACTTTTTCTAAATTTTCAAGATGGAAATAGGGTGTTTAATTTTTTTTTCATTTGTAATTTTGTATTTTTAACAAATATAATTCAATGTATTAAATTGAAATACAAAATAAAGATTTAATTTTAAAATAAAATATTGAATCATTAAAAAAATTTCCCCCAGAGAGAACAATGAAAATGTTTTCATTAGTTGAAGAGTTAATATATAATATTATAGTAATAAAGAGAAATGTCTAGTTCATCCATTCTTTTTATGAAAACCAATAAACCTTGGACTTGGATTAACAAATAAACAAAATACACAGGTGAGAGTCATCAAAATTGGAGACATTAAATTAATGATAAAATATATTATACATAGGATATATTTAACAATATATAACCTCAAAATTTAAACATTTATCAAGTAGGATTTTATATTTTTTCATGTTCTGCACACATAAATCTTTAACTAGTTCTAATCTAATATCTTTCAATATATTCTATACATTTTATATGAAATTAAGACTGATAATTATCCTGTTCAATTTCTTCTTCTGTTTCAATGGTGAAATGTAGTGAATCTCTCTTTTTTTAAAAAAAAAAATGAAGACAAAAAGATTCCCCCCCTTTGTAATATCTTTCATATCTGTTTAGTTCCAATGCTTTTCCTAGAGTATTTTATCAAGTGATTTTTTTTTTGTTCTCTGAAATATTATTATTCTTAATAACATTGATTTCTTTATTTTATGTAAGTTATTTTTGGTTTGCTTTAATAATATATAAAACTAATTTTCTATTTGTTTCTCTTTACACATATTGAAACAGAATTTAATTTTGACTTTGCTTCCACAAATTTAATTTGCTAATACAAATATTTTATAAGTTTATTTTATTAAACTTAAATAATTTGTATAAAAATAGAATTGTCTTATTAGTAAAAAAATATATTTTGAAGCAGGAATATTTTGTATGTTATATAGATATTTTTATACAGTATGAACATAAATATGTTAATAATAATGTCTTAGAAACATCAAAAAATTATATTTATTGAAAAAAAATGTTAATAATTATATAACATTGAAATTTGATTAAAAATGATGTTTAGAGATGGATTTAGAATAGTATGTTTATTTAAATCCAGGATGTAATTAAAGTTACACATTTATACTATATATTGAAAAACAAAAGATTCAGAGATGTTTATTGAATTATGTTCTATGTTACTATAGAAAAAGAACAATATAAATGAGAATATTTCAAACATATTATAGTCAGTAAAAAAACTTAAAGCCAGTTGATAAACAAATCCATGTTGCTTGGAATCATGAACATTTGGAAATAGAGAGGTTTAAACAAAAGAGAATATATATATATATATATATATATTGTACATATACATACAGTATTCAATTATTTAAAAAAAAAAAAAAAAATTTTTTTTATTCTTTTATATATACAGAGATTTATATGTATAGTTCTATTATTATGAATAAGCAGTTCTTTTTATGATTATTATATAATTTTTTTATTATTAAATAATATGTGTTAAATTTATTTAACTTTCATTTTGTTAAAAGAGAGTAAATCAGAAAGGTGTAAAATAAAATTGTTATATTAGGAGATAAAAATTGTACACGTGTGAAACAATGAATAGATCGGTACAAACACAAAGATGCTTTTACACTTATTTCTGATGGCTATAGATTCCAGCTTTTTGTTATCTGTATCTTAAAATTATTTTTACAAAAGAGGTGCTTTGATGTAGTAACGATAGCATTAATTTTAAGTCAAACTTGTGAAGCTTTGATTTTTTTTAGATAAAGATTTCCAGATATTTTTTCGCGATATAAACGATTAAAACAATTTTTTTAGGCAGTCAGTCTAAATTTTTTTAGAGAGATGGCAGTTAATCTTAAATTTTTTTAAGAGTCAGTAATAAATTTCTTTAGAGAGATGATCAGTTAAATTATGATTATTATTTTGAGACTCAACTCAGTCGGTCCTTCCTTGTGATAATTCTTAAGCAGAAATGTAAGCTCGAATCTTTTTTTTTAAAAAAGAGAGTGAACGCTTTAATTCTTTTTTCTCACTCTTTGAAAGTTGAAAAAAAAAAGAAAAAACAAATGAAATGTGCGTTTATATAAAGCAATTTTCAAGCAATATTAAAGAATAGGAGAGAAATGGAACAAGATTGAATTTATTATAAGCTAGTAATAATTATAAAAATGATATTAACATATTTGGTTATGCATAAGAATATGCCTTTGCATTGCTAAACCATTTTTTCTGCTTCCTGGTTAATACAGAAGGAGTCAAAACCGCTGATCTGTTTAGGAAATCATGTATCCAGAAATAACCAACAAAAATGATAAATTTTGAAGCCAACCACGCAAGCTATATGGAATGCTTTGTTCCTAGTTCCTGGCTTATGAAAAGTTCATTACCTTCAAATGAATGGAGAACAGGAAATAGGATGAAAAGAAAATTTATAACAGCTATGTAGAACCAAGTTTGAAGCCATAAATCAAATTTTTGTTGATTTACCTCAATCATCTAAAGTGTCGACAGCAGTTATTTTTTTAAAGAAGAGAAACAAGCAAATCCACCGGTACCTACTTATTCAAAGTACTTATAATAACTTTTTTTTTAAATGGTAGAAGGAAGCCAATCAACAGTAAATAATAATGGAATTGAAGAAACAAGAAAGTCAATTGATTCAGCATTATCTTAAAAGTATCTGCAGTAACTTTCCTTTTTGTTGTTGTTGTTGTTGTTGAGCAAAGAAAAGCAGTCTGATAATTCAAACTCAGGACATTAATAAGAGGTAAAAAGTATACGGGTAAATATGAACTTTCTTTAAACGATTTTATTCTTTTACTTATTAAAAGTAAACATTAATTTACTGGTCAAAGCAATTTTCTTTTTGATACAGAAACATTAAAGATTTGTTTATCTATAGTTATTTGCAATATCTCACAACATAGCACAAACATAATTTAAATCTTTAAACTTAAATTTTTCATTATTTTTTTTATTATATTATATATTGTAATGTTGAAATGTTTTTTTTTAAAATTGTTCTTCAGTTGTTAATGATAATGAGCAACCTATAGATATATGCATTTATAATGTTTTTTTATTTTTATTTTATCTTGTTGCATATTAAAAGTTAATATATGTATTTTATTTTCTTTCACTATAAGGTTGCAAAAGAAAAAGAGATATTTTTATGTATGTAATTTTTGGGTATACATTTTAAACATATATGTTAACATTACCGAATGCGTGAATGTGTGACTGCTTACCCAAACACATCAAAGAATAGGTTATATATGATTAGTTTAAAATAGTAAATTAAAAAGTAGGGCATTACATTTGAATGGAAATGAAATAACATATACAAGTTACACCTGAAATTTATTTTATGATATGATAAGTAAGAAAAGTCTTAAATAAGCATTTATAGAATATGTATTTTTTTTAATATTGAGTTAAAACAGCTTATTTTGAGATATCAAGAAAGGTGACAAACCTATATATTAAGTTTATTTGCTTATACTTATATCAATTTTATATTAATAAGTCATTTATTTAATTGTCGATTTAATTTTAAAGAAGGAAAGAGAGAGTAGTAGTGTTAATAAAATATAATTATATATCTTAATTGGTTTCCGAGTTATTATTAATAATATTGTGTTTTATATTTTTTTTTTCTTAATTCTATCATTTTAATTCATCATCATTGCTCGCAGTTATTAAGTATTACTATTCGTATATATTGAGCAATCACTTGCAAATATTAAGCGTCCGCAAAATAATAGGTAAACTAGAATGTTGATATTTAGGTATTTAAGGATTATGCTTGAGAATAAATTAAATTTTGATAATTATAGTTCAACATAGAAAGCTAAAATTGTGTTGTGTCCATGAATTTAGATCATCCTCATCAATGATGGATATTATGTTATTAGTTAAAAATGTTTCAAATAATACTATATAAAAGTTATGATCGCCATCAATCATCATTAATAAATTATAGTCATTAAATTTAACGTTTAGCGTAATGAATATATTTTAGTAAATAGGGGTTTATATAAAATTGAAGATTATGCAAAGAGATTCATGATGATCAATCATCACCATTAGTATTATTAAATCCCAGTATGAAATATGATAATTTTAATAGATGCCTATAAGTTTATAAAGATGAATTTATTGTTGTGAGTTTATTGATAAGCCATGGCTGGTATCATCATCACTATTATAATCATTATTATGATATCACTATTATTATCATTATTATGATATTATCATCATCATCATCATTATTACCTTTATGGAGATAAATAATCTAGTTATATGGCCATCAATATCAATAATGGTCTTCACATGCTTGTTTAGAAGCCATTAATAGGATTATACATGTCTGTTCATCAATATACGCTAATGAGCTAGCAATGTCTATAAGAATCTTTGATCTATAGTATAAACTTTGGTAATATTGGGATCCTGTAATTTTATCAATATAGATAAAATGTAGGAATGTCATTTTGTTCAATAGTCATCCAAGTCATGTGTAATAAATATGTACTGAATGAGTTTGAACTCAAGTACACTATAAATAGATACTTATCTAGATTGAAAACAATCTAGTGGCGCTCATGGGAAAACACATGTACTTAGCTAAACTGAATAAAGAGTGAGATCATCCCTTTCCAACTTCATAATATTAGTTTTATAAAATATATTTTTTATAAGTTGTCATGAATAGCACCAGTGTGTGCATATGACCATGAATGGTCTTATATATTTGGAAAGAAGGATAGAAGGATTCTTTGTTAGAAGAATCTAGTATTGGAGATAAGCATAAAGCACTCCAGGAATCTCACAGTGGGTACTTTTATTCAGTTGCTATGTTTAATATTATTTTTATTAGATGACAATGTCCAGTATGTTTTACTGTTTAAATGACTGCCCCAATATATAAATAAATACCAAGAATCTTTAATGCTGATATTTTCTTTGTCTATGCTATGATGAATTGAAATAGCTACAAATTATAATTACAGATACATATCTTTTATATTAATTTAATATTACAAATACATATTTATATTAATTGATAAATATTGTTACAAATGGCAATTGATAAATAATTGTTACAAATGACAGGTGTATAGTTTGTGACAATTGATATATATTAAATTGTTACAATATATATATATATATATATATATATATTGTAACATATTTAATATATATATATATATCCGATCTATATATATATAATGGAATACACAATATTGTAACTGAATCTAAATAAAGTTGCAACCTTAAGAAAAAAAATCAAAATTCCACATAATTATGAAAAATTATCAGGATGTGTTGTTACAGATCCCTTTTGAATTGCCATAATGCAACCTAATTGAAATAAAATAAAGTGGTGGGTGTCCATACAATGGCTGTGTGAATGCTTATTTTTATCAAGTTGCATAGTATTGAATCAGGAAAAAAAACATTAAATCACAAAAAATGTATGAAATTTTAAATCTTGAAACAATTTGTTAACATGAAATGTTTTTCAGATCTAAAAAATACTTAAATAAAAAAGTAATACAATAATAATCAATCAATCAATAGTGTTCTGCTCTATGGATAGATCCAGAACTAATATGTTGATATATTTATTCTGTTCAGTTCAGAGCCTAAATATTCAATTCAATATATCTCTTTCTATATGTTATATCATCTAGCAATGTCAATCTTCTTCATCATTTTTTTACTTTCATTCATTATTCCCTTCAAAACATTCCTCTTTAAATTATTCTAAATTCTTAATACATATAAATCCAATTTTTCTCTCTGCATCTAATTTTGCCAATCAATCTACATTTTTATTTACTCTTTCCAAAATGTTCTCATTTGTCTTTTTTTTTCTCATCCAACATTTTTTAAAATGTATCCACGATATTACATTATAGGGATTTCCAATTAGTTCTGATTTTACCCATTGTTCAGATTTTACAGTGATATACTATTACTGTTCATACATAACAATTAATATTTTCCTTAAATCTATATCCATAAAATATTTTCTTCTCATAGCAAATACTTCCTTTGACTATGTTATCTTTGTTACAACTTCATCTTTACTTATTTCATCATCATGCAACAAACTATCAAAATATCTAAGTCCATTCATAATTATCATAAATATCAATGTATAATCGTTTTATATTCCTTTATTCTATAAATAGTTGGTCTTCTCAGCATTAGTCTTTATTTAATATTCCATATATCCTGCCTCAAATTTCTTCAACCTATTTTAGAGGTCCTCTTCATCCTCAGCCATATCATCTGTACATCATATAGATTTTATTACATACACCAATTCTTTACTTATACCAATACTTTTCTCAGGAATTACAGGCTTAAAGTGAAAATTTAAAAAAAGAGACCGAGAGATGTTTTTTTTTTTTTTTTTACATGTGTAATCTTGTATTTCTATGAAATAAAGTTCAATGTATTAAATTCTAATACGAATAAATTATTTAAGCCAATCTTTATTATATATTAAATTTTATATGGAAAGATGGAATTTTACATTGGAGAAGAATAATTGAAGAGTTAATGTATAATATTACATCTATTTCTTTTTTATGCAAAGCCAATTAATCTTGAAGTCTGGCTAACAATTAATCAAAACACCCAAGTGAGAGTTATTAACATTGGAAACCATAAATTAATGATAAAATATACTATACATAATTTTTATTATATACACTTTTCATAATTTAACAATATATATAATGTAGGATTTTAAAAAATAAATCATATTTTGCACACAGATATCTACAACATTTTTTTTTACAAGTTCAGAATCAATTGTATTTTTATGTGTCTAAACACATATTGAAGATATCCTTTCTGTATTTTCGTTATGTCAACCCTATTATTTAATCTCTTTCCATTTTTATCAAGTATTTTACTCATTAAACATTTCTTGCTTTTTAAAGGGATATTTTGAATTATATCAAATATAAGATCATATTCTTTTGTCTGTTGAAGGATTTCTATGTGGATAATTTTTTTTCCAACTAGTTTTCTTTTGCTAAATATTTTTAGTTTATTATTAATGTGTTTACATGGTCTTTGTCATTCCTGAATATTGACATTATTCACTTTCTCCATATTTCTGTCTTTTAAACATATCTTCTGTTATCTAAGGTAAATTAGTTTTTCATAATCAAATAGTTCCTATCATATTTTTTTTGCTGTTCTTAATTTTCCCATTTTAATCGAACACCAATGTTTTTCATAATCATTCCTTATCTTATCAATACTTTTTATTATTTGTTTACATATAAATTCGAACATTTTTTTCTCCATTTCTTTCAATTTATCCATGTCCCATCTTATTAATCCTTTTCTTTTTAATTTTTTAAAATTTATCTTTAATTTATTCTTAATCATATTATAATGAAAGTTTATATGAATACCAAGCAAACTATATAAACTCTGATAGCAGTATTATATCTGTAGTGCATGTTTCTCTAATAACATTTTTTTTTTTTTAATTTAAAAAAAAAAAAATTATTGACATTATAAAATTGTACAGATGCATAATAAAAACACTTTTTTAATGTTGGCTCATCCATAATATTCTATTTATATATAATGTTCATGAATTATTCTTGATCAGAGTGTTTGCAAGCACAAAATTATTCTCTTTACAAAATCCCACAAACTGACTACCTCCTTCATTTTTTTTTCTGTTATTATAATTTCTGACAATTTTTCCTTCTTTATTTACATCATAATCACTCAACTGCAATATTCATGCATTTTTATCCTCTCATTACATCATTGTTTCATCTTTTCATACTGTTATTTTATTTCTACATCATCATGACTAGTAGTCCTCATATAAACTTATAGAAATAATAAATCCTAAGGACTTGCATTTAACCTCCTCATCATAACTCTATCATCAACACATTTTTCTTTGCATCTATTACAATTTTTTGCACAACAATAGTAATTTAATTTACTGCTCTTACATCGTTACAGTTAATCAAAATCTCACAAGTTACTTCTCCACAGCTGTCGTAATAGACTTCATTTAATCTCACCACAATAATAACTTTTATTTCCACCTTCCATTTAGAATTATTCAATTTCACAACACTGCTCAATGATTTTACATTTCATATACCAACATTATATGTCTCTATTTAAAATGCACTATTTTTATGAAGATTTTGCAAATTTATTAACTCTGTAACACCATGTCTAATCCTTCTGGACAATACACTAAAGACTTTTTTAATAAGTTCTCAAGAAGACTCGGTCTATATATAATTTTCATTATAGGTTTAATGTGTAAGGTTATTTTCATAAAGATGATCATTCGTATATACCTTTACTCCTCATGGTTGTCACTTGGAGTGATATTATATTGATTTGGAAGAATTCTTAATTTATACTTAATGGTAGTCAACCCAAGAAAATTGAAAGCCATCAAAAAAAAAGCATTACTGAAGAAAGTTCAATAATTATGTACTATATAAATTTAAAGTGTATCCTAGATCAATAACTTTTAATTAATAGTACGTTTATTTATAATGTCCCAATTTAAATAATATTATTTTATATTTCTTTATTATATATTTTTTCTTTCAGAAAAAATATTTATATTTTTAAAATGTTATGCGGTTTTTTAACTATTATTATCAATTACATTAATAATTCCTAGAAAAAATATCGTTAAATTTTTATTTTTTATTTTATTTTAAAAATGATTTCTCCTCTGACAATATGAAATGACAGTATTATTGCTTTTTCTTTATTTTATCTTTGTCATATATATATATATATATATATATATATATATATATATATATATATATATATATATATGTTGTTGTGATGTTGCATAGAATTAATTACTAACAGACAGAATTGTATGGGAGATGAAAAGAAGTGGTTATGTGCTGAGTTGTATTTTTATATTTTTGTTGTTTATTAATATCATAGGTTATAGTTATTTAAATAACATCATTAGTAGCACATGTTTCTTAGTGAAAGCAAATTAAAATATAAAGCTGGAGAGTAATAAAAGGAATTGGAAGTCATGTCAGGGGCGATTTTTGTTAATGACCCTTATTAGAATTCTAGGAATTGGCCACCAAGTATTTTGGAACAATGGAAACTTGATCATACGAAAAGCATTCCTGAGCTAATGTTCATCGGTGTATAAATAAAAAGAGTGAAGTGGAAGAGCTATAAAAGAAAAGAAATATATATATATATATATATATATATATATATATATATATATATATATATATATATATATATATATATATATATATATATATATATATATATATATATATATATATATATATATATTGATTTTGTAGTGATTAGGAAAAGTGACCATTATAGAGAAGGGAACATGTAAAGTAAATTTTCATAAACTGATTTGATTAATTAATAAAAATTAATAAGAATGGACTTCATTAAAATGCTAGGGTAGAAGAATCATGTGGATTCATTGAACTGGCCCAGTGGACAGCTATTTTGTGACTGGCCTCACCTTTATATATGAAGATTTTTGCCATCTATTTCAAGCAAGTGAAATGATCATGGAACTCAAAACGGCAAGAACTTTCACTCAATCAATTTTAGCATCATCTACCTAACCTCTAGGATGGGTGGTTGTCTTATGTGAAAATGTTATTGAATCTTTCATCATCTTCCAGAAAAACAATTCTTGCTAGGACAATTGCCATTGTAATAGTGTAAGCTTACAGATCATCAGCCTTAAACATGCAAACATTCACTCTCAACTGAGGGAATTTTGACTTTCTCTCCTCTTTCTCTCTTCTCTCTCTCTCTCTCTCTCTCTCTCTCTCTCTCTCTCTATATATATATATATATATATATATACTTATTATTATATGTTCACTTAATATATATATATATATTAAGTGAACATATAATAATAAGTCAAGAAATATGCTCTTTTTTCAAACTTAAATAAATATATATATATATGTATATAAAATAGATTAAATTGTTTTATAAATACAACTCTGATGCATAGTTGCACTCTTTCTTGAATGTGTATACTGATATATATATATATATATATATATATATATAGTATATATATATATATATATATATATATATATATATATCAGAATGACTGGGTCATATGATTGAGTTATTAGTATATACGTGTATTAATAAAGAATAAAATTTAAGCTATAACTTGTGTGTTTATTTGAATTTATGAGATTCATATAATTTCAGGATTATTATTTATAAAAAGATTACTGATATTCAATACTATATAACTCAAAAAGAAATAAAATAAGATTCCTAAGGCAGATAAGGAAATTATAAAATATATACAGGAAGTTTCTTTGTAAGATAACCTCGCTTCATTCTCCCAATAAACATTGTCTCCCAGACCTTCAGACTGAGATAGTCTGGTAAAGGTACCCAAAAACGGTCTATTGGAACCTTTTCTTTTGTTTTCAAAAAGTATAATTCTTATTAATTGGTAAGATTGGTGCTTGAAATAGGACTTGTTCCATGCTCATAAATATACCTAATCGAATATCACATAATAACCTTTTCTCCCACAAATTCTTAGAATAGAATCACAAATAGACTATTAAAATATGTTCAATGTGATCTCATATAACACTTATCTACTGTTCCCCACCTTACCACATCTAATTTGTCTAAAGTTGTATTATATAAAATGATTTTACTTTAATAAGTTAGTAATATGCATGTTAAGTAAATGTTTATCCAAAGTATTCTACAATTGAAAACTTCTTAACACTAGATTTCAAGAAGAATTGCATTATAGGATATTTGACAACAAATGTTTTGGAAATGGAATTGTTTTCTCAGAAATCTATTGCAATAATAGTTTAAGAAATGGTATTATCCTAGCTTTGCAAAAACTGTTAATTTTACTTTATTTTATGTAAACTTTGTTTTAGAAAGGATAATTTTTAGGATATATAAAAACTTTCAAGATATTTTATATTAACTCATTTTTGCAAGTCACAGTTAAAATGTGACAGAGTTTGTCGGACTTTTCATCGTTCAAATCCCAGCAATTTTAGATGGAAAATCAAGATTTTTATGTCAATCGAGAGATTATAAAAAGTTCCCAAAGATGCTGTCTTCTTGTGAATTATTTTACAAGTAAAAATCAATAAACCTGTCAGTTAACATTAAACAAAAAGGGAGGTGGACTTATCTGGACTTATCTTAGATCTGCTTGGCTAATAAATTTCAGACAATATAGAAAATCTCTTGTCAATAATTAAATTGCTCCAATTTCTTTTGTTTTATTTCGAAAGTGATAAACAAATATTTTAGACCATTCTAAAAGGTTATTTTGACATATTATAAATTATTTTGATAAATATGCTAAAAAATAAAATTATTGTTAAAAAAATAGTTAAGAGTTTAACAAAAAATATTTATTTTAAGAACATAAAAAAATAACTGATGTCAAAAAATGTCAGCAACACTTTTTATTTGTGAATAATGTTCATTTATATATTTGCATTATTGAATTTTTTTAAAATTATAAACAAATATTTATTTTTGAAAAAACTTTGTTAACTTTCATAACATGACAAATTATTAATATACTCTTTACAAATGAAACTAAAGTGAATTTAATATTAAAAGATAAATATATTTTAACAATTCAGTTTGTAACTTGACCAATTAAATGTTTAGAGAGTTTTCCTCATTCAGCCAATAAACAAATCAGCGATAAAAAGGTTAATATTAAAGATATTTTAACCTTTTTAAAGATGTTTATGCAATAAATATTCTTAAAATATGCAAAATATTTTTATTGGTTCAAATATGTTAACTTTTGCTATAATTCCATTATTATATGGAATAAAAAATATTTAACCACAATTGGATGATCTCTTAAACAATATTTTTTTTTAAAATGTTACATTTTAAAACTATTATATCTATTGCCATGACATAGTTATGCATTTGTTTTATTTAAAGCAACTTATATGCCTGAATGTCATAATAGAATATCTGCTTATATGAACCAAATTATATTTCATTAGAAATTAAACTAAATTTGAGTTTATGAATAGGAATCAGCTTACTATTAACAAAAGATGTAAATTTACATGGTATATCTGGTTATTGTAAATGCTTTATTTAAAAAATAAAATTCATTTATTAATTGCTATAATTTGCAAGCAGTTAATTTTATTCGTGGATGGATATTATAAATGTTAATATAATAAAAATGATTTTATTGTAATGGCATTAAATTTAAAGAATAAAATATATTCCTCAACACAGTGACTCCAAGTTACTAAATATATTCACTTTTCATGAAATTAATTATTTAATTTATTGCTATGCTCAATCTAGATTCTAGAGATATTAATTTAAATTGCTCCTAACTTATCATTCTCTAATATAATAATCAATCTAAATAAAATTGAAACAAACAATGAATTGTAATTACAATTATTTAATTATCAACATGGATTTCATATCTTATTGAGATCTTTTCAAGATATAGAGTTTTATACATTACATGGCCAATTAATTACATTTTTCCTCATATGTCATAGCATCAGCTACAAGGCGAACCCTTAACAACCATCTGCAAACAACTGCTTCCTTGCAAGGTGGATGTGCTGACCTCTTCGCTAACAACACTTGACCTATTAATTACATTACTCCACCTATTAGACAATATTTTATCTTCAACAATATAATTAACATTATAAATACAAACGTATAAATAAATGACAAAATAAATGTGAATTTTATTGATATAATATACTATAGGTAATGTCAAATGCTCATTGTACTTGTTATTCTACTTCTTAAATTTACAATCGTTATATCATAATGGTATTTGATTTCTCATATTTTATAAATTGTTGTCTGTGTTAATTTAATTTATAATGTTACTTTAATATCCCCAAATGGCTACTGGAAGGGCAAGAACTATTTTATTAACTGTATCAACAAGAATGATATGAATATCAGGGTAAAGGAATATTTTTTATTTAATTAGTAACATGTATAAATATTAGTTTTAATATTTATTTATTTTAAATGCCATGTATTTATTTCTATGCATTTTATAATTTTTATGTATGATTTAACAGGCATTCCATGCTAGGTTTTCAAAGTAGTGCCAAAATAATACTTTATAAATATATTAAATAACGTTAATATTATCATATATTTTTTTAAATTCATACAAATAAAGATACAATGAAAGACAAATCACTCCCAAGGATGCATTTCTCTCATCAGTTGGTTCAGGTCACTATCTGTCATATATATCTTTATTATATGAAAAATATCTATATTCAATAATTACATTTTGAATTGCCAGTATTAAATTAATTTAACCTACTTTTTAAGACCATCCACCTTTGATAAATAGAGTAATGACTATTATTAATCATTTACTAAACTACATATTTACTAATCTGATGAGGGCTGGTTCAGCATGAAATGCATCTTGGAGGTAATTTATATTTTATTGCAACTTCATTTATATAAATTTAAAAGAATATGTGATAATACTGAGATTACTTAATATATTTATAAAGATATTACATGTGGAAAAAAGAAATGTGAATAAGTTTGTGTTTGTATGTTTAATTTTAAAATATGATATATTTATCTTTAATTGAGTTTTAAAGTCTATATTTGTGCTAGAGACAACCTCTAGTTTAGTAAATGATTAATAGTAATCACTACTATATTTATCTAAAGTGGATGGTCTCCAAGATGTAGACTGTGTTAATTTGACCATTGTAATTCAAAATGTAATGTATTATATTTGTCACTTTTGAAGTTATTTTGACTATGTATAAATATTGGAAGAATCTGAAAGTTGATGTATATGTTTTATTGTTTAATTATTATGTCACAATTTTATATTTAGGTATACTTTCATGTTTATTGCTTTATCAGTCTTACACATTAGTTAATTATATATTTTTAAAAAGATAATAGTGTTGTTTTAGTTAGGTAAACACTTTTTTATGGTTCATTTCTCATTTTTTCTAAGTAGTGAAAAAGTTCTAGCTTATTATTTCCCTCTCCTGTACATGTTTGTTTAGTTCATGCCATTATTCTATTTTTGCCTTTACTTTGTTATCACTTAATGTAGATTTTCTTAGTGATATATTTTATTTGAAGACATAGATACTGTACAACTATAACTTTATTTTGTTATTTACTACAGAAGGCCACCCAGACTATCTTTTGCACTCTTTATTTATCTGAATATTTTTGATGTGTATGTTTTGTAGTTGTGCCTAACTTCACCTCAAAATGTTAATATAATAAAAATGTATTATTAAATTTTTAATGTGGCTACACAAAATTGTATGCATCTTCTTCAACATTGAATACCAAAAAAGGATTGGTATACTTATATTTTACTTAAGGTATTAAATATTTTCCCTTAGGGACTTATAATTGTAAGTGTGTTAAATGTGAGAACTCGCTGAAATTATTGAAGCCATATAATGATTTGTTAACCATTGAATCTTATTGTTATTATTTCTGAATTGTAATCCATATTTTCCTTTTATATTTTTTGTATTTTATATTAAATTTTTTAAGTGCAAGAAGATGACATAATAATAACATGAAAGGCTGAAACCTTTGACAGATGCACCTTAAAAATGCTTATATGACAACCAATCAGATGTAATAATGATGACACATTTATCAAATGTTTTCATCCTTTCACATTATTATTATATCATCTGCTTGCACTTAATAAATTTAATATATTTACATTTGTTACTATCATTTTATTAGACTTGGAAATTAATTCATAGTAAACTGAAAAATTTCACATTGTTTATTTATATATAATATTTAGTGAATTAAATGTGAAGGTGTTTAAATCTTCACACTCTTAGTTCAAAATGCTTGAGTCTGGCTTATTTATATATAAATTTAAGATGAGAAGAAGGTGAGGCCATCTTTTTCTCATAAAATCTATGCCTTGTGTTTTGAATTGACAGTTCCCTTGTGCAGTCATTATTACATCTGATCGGCTTTCATATAAGCATTTTAAGGCACATCTGTCAAAGGTTTCAGCCTTTAATGTTATTATTATATTATCTGCTTGTGCTTAATATATTTAATAAATTTACATTTGTTACTATCATTTCATTAAATTTGAAAATTACTTCATAATAAATCGATAGATTTCAAGTTATTTATTCATATATAATATTTAATGAATTAAATGTGAAGGTGTTTAAAGCTTCATGGTCTTAGTTCTGAATGTTTGAGTCTGGATTATATATATATATATATATATATATATATATATATATATATATATATATATATATCTACTTAAATTTATATATATATATATATAAATTTAAGTAGAGAATAAGGTGGGACCATCTTTTTCTCATAAAATCTCTGTCTTATGTTTGGAATTGAGAGTTCTCTTGTGAGTCATTATTACATCTGATTGGCTATCATATAAGAATTTTAAGGCACATCTGTCAAAGGTTTCAATCTTTCACATTATTATTTGAATTTTGTTTTGGGTTTGTTTGTTTTTTTTAAAAAAAAAATAGTAATTTTGTAAGTTATAAGTAACAAGAAGGCTTTAAAATTGTCATTGAATGTTATTAGTGTCAATAAATATTATTTTTATTATTAATGACTGCCTGTTTCCTTTATCATCATATATATTTTTTAGCATCTGATAGGATTTATCACACAATTGCATTTTGTTTACTTATATAGGGAGAGAACATGAAAATAAAGAAATATGATATGAAAGTTACTTTATTTTAGGGTAAAATTGTCTTACAACTGTTAAAATAACATCAAAAAAGATTATTTTATTTCATTAAAAATAATAAAATCATTTTATTTAATTGATATTGGGTCATTTTAGTCAATTTTATTTACTCTCGATAAAGTTGGAAGATCCCTTGACTTTATTCATCGACAATTAAGATGACAAGATTTCTTGGTTTTATCATTTAAGATCAAACCCATTAGTTTATTTTGGGTAGCCATAAATTTCCTTTTTACTCATGATATCATGAATGTCATCCTTGTCTACTATCATTATTTTTAAATTTAAGTTTTTTTTCATGTTAATTGTAAATTTTGTAATTGTTTATTCAATAAGGTATTATCTTAAGTGTAAGATTGTGTCTTGAAGCTGTTGTTGTTTTACTAAGATCACATTCTTGCTAGGTTTTCAAAAAATAAATAGAAGAACACAATTAACTATTATGATATAATTCATCATAAAGAACTCTAAAATTTATTTACTTTTAAGATTATTAAAAAAAAATTGATATAATTTAAGATCAAATTATTTTAAGAAAGAGCTGTGTAATAAAAATGAAAGACTACATGCAGCAATTTAATAAAAGAAACAGTTTACATGAAATCTGATCATTGTAGAAAGATAATAGGGCTTTTTATTTGAGATTGGTAGTATTTTGAGGATGTACTGAAAAAGTAAGATTTGAAAGTAATCTAACCCTTTTTTTGTCATTTGCTTAAAATATTAAAAGTTATTAGATTTTAAGAAAATGTGAAAGTTATCTTTCTCATCATTTCCTTTATTTCTGCATTGTTTTATTAACACTTATTTGTTATTTAGTTCCTGTTATTATTATCAGCATATGTGAATGTGAGTTAGCCCATGTGTATGTTTTAAGGTTTAATGCTTATTAGCCTATGATATATAGTATTTTTTTTTACAAAGTTTATTGTTATGTTATAACAATGAGCTTCCATTTTGACTATTCATCTACTTTCTACTCTTTTTGTGAGTAATTATATATATGGTTATTTTTATACCCAGACAATCTAATATTAATATATCCATGCTTTTGTTTTTCATCTATTCAAAATTTAATATCAATGTGCAGTATTTTATATAAGTCAGAATCTTATATAGTAATATATTTGTTTTATTGGAAAATATTTATTGTAATTCATTTATTTTAATATTATTTTTAATAATTAATTATTAAATTTATTAACATTATTTTAAATTATTGTAGTGAATTTAATTAGATATTAGTTTTAATATAAGAAAGGTTATTCGCAATTTAGGCAGCTACAAGTAGTTAATAACAGAGTTTGATTTTTGTGAATAATTTGTTAAACAATGCTTCTGTAGTAATTTTAGAAATTTCTTTAAATTGCATATACATTATTAAGATTATATCTAACAATTTTATTCATGGCCAGTACAGTCTTTACTAGAATATAGTGTTGAGCCAATCATTTTTATAATCCCAGCAGATATATTTAACAAAATTCATGCTTAGTTTCATAGTATTTACTTATGATTTTTATTAAGTATCATTATTATTTTCTACATTATTGCATTTTTTCATTCCTTTACAAAGGGAGTCTAACTATCATCACAATCATTTAATTTTTATGGCCACTTTTCCTAAATAACTTTGCAACTTGGAAAATTTCAAATATAACTATTTTTCTTGTCTGAGAAATGAAAGTCCATATAAATTGTGTGAAATAAAATTTGTGAATATATATAAAGCCTACAGCTAAACTACTTAATAAAATAATTAAAATGATTCAAAATTAAACAATACTAACTAAAGAAAATAAACTCTACAAATCAACCATTAGTTTCTAGCCAAAGCAAAGAACTAAAAACATATTAATAAATATATACTCACTATTACCCACAATTCTCAATTACTTCACACACACTCATAATATTTAAAGATTACTTCAACAAATTAATTACTTCAGAACCATATTGTTTAATAATAAAAATATTTTTTTTTAATTTAATTTCTTTCAAAGAATACAACCATGGCCTGTATGTCTTTTATGTTTATACAAAGCCAACTAAGATATTTATATCTAACCATCTTTCTATGTACTTTTATTCTTTCATTAAATATCAAATTACTCTAACCTATACATGTAACTTCTTACAAAAGTAAAAGATAATAATATATACTACTTTAAAAATAGTCTTCCTATCAAAAAAATTCCAAACAAATTAATTCTTTTACTTACAATTCTCATGAAAAGACAATATAAAATGCCCAGAAATAAAATCATATTTTTTTTTTATCCTTCATATTGTTACAAGGATTGCCAGGACCATAATTACTATTAGATAAAATACCTTTATCAAATTTATCGCAGTAGCCAACAATCAAATAATTTGTATAAAATTGTTTTTTTTAAACAGAGCAATCTTATTAGAATTATTTACTGGCTGAATTGTATAGTCACATTCTATGTTGTATAATGTTTACATTCATTTATATTTGCTTGCTGATTATTTTGCACTACACTTGGATGATCAAGATGAAGTATATTGTTGATTACATCTGTGTTGATGATTATTGTTTAGCATTGATAATTTATCATTATCATTTCCAACCATTATCAATATGATTTTTTTTTATTTCATTACAAATAATGCAGCAACATTTAGCCATATGTATTATATAACTTTGGTATCATTTGAATTTTTGATTCCATGATCATATATATTAAAGCTAAAACTTTAATAAGCAAATCATGTATAGAAAATTTTGCTATAATTTTTAGGATCATCTATACAAACATCACATAATCACTATTTCTTATGCTTGCTAGTAACTGTTATTAAAACAGACAGAACTATCTATACATATTGCCACTCAATGCAAGCCAGAGTAATCAATGGATAACAAAAGCTTGTGCATAAAATCCCCATCTAATGCCTACTCATCCAATATCCCCAGACTAGTTTCTGGCTTGTGGCCTTTGTCAGTGAGGATCTTTGGATCTGAGAGCACTGTACCTAGATCTTAGGATTCAATACAACCTTAAGCAGCCACCTTTTATTTCTACTCAACTACAAAACTGTGAGTCTTAAATTGAAAATACTATAATATTTTCAATCCAAGCTCAGTAACTAGTCTGGGGATATTGTATGAGTAGGCACTAGATGAAAATTTAATGCACAAGATTTATAGCATTCATTGATTACTCTGGACTGCACTGAGTGGCAATATGTATAAAGAGTTTTTCCTGTTTTAATCATTTATATAACCTTATAATATGAATGATATGCTAACATTTTAGCAAAATATTATTCAATATCAATTAGGTGTATGTAATGATTTATGGTCTTTTCAAAATATTAATAATTGTTGAATAAATTGAATAAAACATTAAATAATTATAAGGAAATTAAACAGAATATACCAAATCATTGAACAAAATAGAACAAATAAATATCTAATTTGTCAAATCAAAATACAATATTAAATATAAAGTGATATCAATTTTGAGGAGATTAAAACTGAAAATATATATAAAAATTTAGTTATTGTTTTTTTTTTATTAAATAATGTGGCAATACTTTTATATAGATGCTCGTTTGTCTCTGTTATTTTGTTTATTACTAGAATTTTCTTATTGGGTTAGATGATATTATATAACAAATTTCAAGGGTTTATAGATTGGGCTTGCCAAATGGATGAAGATTAATAGACATTGGAAGAAGATGTTTTATGATGAACTTGTACAAACTGGCCATGAGGAAAACAGATCTTTTTTACAATGAAAAATTTAGTTTAAATCTATTTTAAAAAATGTAATACTTTTATTTTTATTGGGAGATATATTCAAAAACATGCACAGTGAAAACTTGCAATTCAAAAAGAGATTTAAAATGGCATTCAAACGTGCTTATAAACTATAGAATGTAACATGTAATATGTGTACGCCCTGTTCTTTGTGCACTGGTTTGTATAATAATTCCCATATTTAACTTTACCTTTTGTTATTTTTTTCTGAAGTTAGGTCATCATTTCTTTGTTGTTGTTGACTGTTAATATATAATAATGATCTTTTCTCTTAAATATTTTTTTAAACAATAATGACTTATTTCTACAAATAAGATCAGAGATATGGAGACAAAAATATTTTACATTAAAATGTATATATATATTTGTAAAAGAAAGTAAAAAATAAAAGTAATAGTAATTTAACAAAACATTATATAAAATAGAAAAACTATAAAAATAAAATCGGCTTTATTTAATAAATTATACGATGTTATCTACTCTAAATATCATTTCTGAAAAAAGATTAATAAAGAAAAAAAAATTCTTAAAATTAATATTCTTTGAGGCAATTTTGAAAATAGCAAAATGTATTTAATTTGCATATATTCATACTTTTCAATATAACCATGCATTAAAAAATAATAATAAAATGCCCAGCAGCTAAGGAACATTTCAAATTGTCAACATTTATTAAACCTCAAGATATGTAAATCTTTTACAATTTATAAACAGAATTTATTGTCGCATTCTGTTTCTATATATTGATAAAGAAAGTTGAATATATTAAAGGTCAAATTATTTTTATATAGTTTGAATCATTAAAAACAACTGCTAGCAATAAATATTCAGTAATCATAGCAATTTTAATAACTTAAATATATTAGCTTTTACCTTAAGAACTAAAAATTATGGTACTGTGTTTTTCTTTTTTAATATTTTTACCAAAAAAAAAAAAAATCTGCAAAAGTGAAAAATAAAGTGTTGTGTAAAAGATAACTTATGTTTTTAAATAAAAACATACTCATCCACTGTCACATATAATTATATATTAATAAAAATATTAATGATATGGGCATTATCACATCTGATGTTATGGTCATTATGTAATGACTGAATTTAGGTCAGGTGTAACTTGAATTTTTTTTCCATTTCATATACATTCATTCATATTATATTCTAATTCCTATGCACTTAAGCAGTGAATAAAACAAAGAGAAAAACTTCCAGTTCAGCAGCTAATGAGATAATCGTTCATTTTAAATTTTATTTTGATGAATAGTTGGGCAGACATCTTATCTACTTAAATCTGTTTGATATTTTATCCATATGTATACAATAGAATAATGTCTAACACTAAATTGTATATAAAGTAAATAACTCTTAAGTTATAATATCAGAAAAACTATTCGCAACATAGTAGGTGGTTTATTTACATATATAAACCTTTTAAAGGTCTAATTTAATCTTAAAAAAGTATTAGCAGTTTAATAGTTACAGAACCATAACTTGTAAATTAAAAGCCCTTTGCAACTCTCATTATCATTTTATTACTTAAAAAATAACCATATCTGTCTGATATTATTTGAGAAAGTAAAAGTCGTCTTCTTTGGAGATACTGCAATGATAAGAAAAAATAAAAGATAAATTTATAAATACATTTCTGAAGTCTTCAGTCTGAAAAAACACTTGCTTCAATATAACAAAAAAATAGAGGGTAGAATTATTTGTCTTTAATAGTCTATTTTAAAATGTTGCGTAATGAATTGGAGCTTTATTTATACGTGAAAAAGCTTATGCGTTCAGGGTTACAATCAAGGTAATATATTTAGTTGTTAATAGCATGACTAATACTATTGATATTAATGTTTTCTATTATATATATATATATATATATATATATATATATATATATATATATATATATATATATATATATATATATATATATATATATATATATATACAAACCTGCCTAACACTATACTAGCAATAATAAAAATGAAAACCAAAAAACAATACAATACTAGATTAAATTGAAAAATTTTACCTAAATCCTTTCACAACCATGGTTTAATCTACTACAAATAGACTGTCTCAAGTGTAAATCAAAGTATAAGAAATAACAAATATATATATACAGAATCACACCTCCCATAATTCATTTCAAATTCCACTTCCCTTAATATCAAAAGAAGTCTTCATAAGATTGATAGCCTCAAGGAGACTTTGATGATAAATCTTCTTGATTCTGAGGCTATCAATCTTATGAAGACTTCTTTTGATATTAAGGGAAGGTGGATTTTGAAATGAATTATGGGAAGGTTTGATTGTGTGTATATATATTTGTTATTTTTTCTAGTTTGATTTTCACTTGAGAAGGTCTATTTGTAGTAGATGAAACCATGGTTGTGAAAGGATTTTGGTAAAATTTTTGAATTTAATCTAGTATTGTATTGTTTTATGGTTTTCATTTATATATATATATATATATATATATATATATATATATATATATATATATATATATATATATTTCAACCAAGTTACTTTGGTCATCATCTGGATAACAATTATTATAAAATAATTTTAGATTGTAGAGGCACTGTAAACTATGATGTACAACAATAACATATTTTCTATTGAAAGAAAATAAAAATAATTATAAGGAATTGTTTACATTAATGAATTTATTAAATAAAATTCCAAATAGAAATAATTTGCATATATTGTCACTATTATTTTATATTTGTTACCCAGTTGATGACCAGAATGACCTGGTCAAAACAATATATATATATATATATATATATAAAATACATATTTTGCGGGTTCATCCGTGTTAAAAACTTTTAATATCAATTTACTGACGTTTCGACTTGGTCACACAAGCCATCCACAGAGTTATAAAAAGGTAGAAAGACGGTTGTAGAGGCGCTACAATCACTGGTTTGAATAAAACATTAAAAATCCCACCAATAGCAAAAATGTTAAATTTAAGAATGTTTTTTAAAGAAATCTTTCCAAATAGGAGGAAGTTTGCACGTATCATCTCGCTTATTGATACAATCTGGCCTTTTAAGTATCTCAATGGCTTCTCTGATTTTGCATTGGTAGAGATTATCACATCTGGATATGATCCTGGTACTAGAAAAATCTATTTTATGACCTGAATCTATAGTATGGAGTGAGAGTGCTGATGATGATGAGTGTTGTTTAACTGTATTAGCATGCTCATCTCTCCTAACACTGATGCGACGATTACTCATACCTATGTAAGAAGCTTTACAATTTTTACATGAGATTTGATAGACACCATGAGATTCAAGAGGGATTGAATCCTTAGGCTTGGTTATTATATTGCTGATCTTTTGATGAGCAGAAAATGCTGTATCTATATTATAGCGTTTTAATATACGTCCGATACTGTCTGTAGTTCCTTTTACATATGGAACACAAATCCTAATAGCTGAATTATCATCTTTTTGTTTCCTATTTTGTCTATTTTGGGCTTGAAATAAGGCTTTTTTTATAAATTTGTAATTATAACTATTTGCTAATAAAACACTATTAATATGATTTATTTCTTCTTTCAGATGTGTGTCATCTGAAAGGTTAATTGCTCTATTTAAAAGAGTTTTGGCTACAGAAACTATCTGAGTTGGGTGATGATGAGAATGGAAATGTAAATATCTGTCTGTGTGTGTATCCTTTCTGTAAATAGAAAAAGATAAACTATTTGGTGTTCTGGTGACTAGAACATCAAGAAAAGGGAGTTTTCCATCAGACTCTGTCTCCATTGTAAATTTAATATGAGGATGCATATTATTTAAATGTAAGAAAAAATCATCTAATGTATTTTTTCCATGTTGCCATATGACAAAAGTGTCATCTATGTATCTGAGCCAAATGAGAGGTTTTAAAGATGATGATTCTAAAGCACGAGTTTCTATATATTCCATGAATAAGTCAGCTATTACTCCTGAGATAGGTGAGCCCATAGGAGTACCAAAAACTTGTCTGTAATGCTGTCCATTGTATACAAAATATGTATTTAAGAGACAATGTTTAATCAAAGCAATAATATGGTCTGGTAAATTGCAACGTTGTGAGATTATATTTAAAGCTTCATCAATTGGAATGTTTGTAAACAAAGACACGACATCAAAACTGACCAGAATGTCACTAGCATTAATTTTTAAACTTTGTAAAACAGAAATAAAATGAAGAGAGTTTTTAATATATGATTTAATAGATGGGATTGTAGGTTTAATGAAATCCGATAAGTATCTAGCTAAAATATGAGTTGGAGAACCTATTGCACTTACTATTGGACGAAGAGGGGTATCTGGTTTGTGAATTTTTGGAAGTCCATAAAATTTTGGACAGACACAAGATTTTTCACGAGGGATTATTTTATTTTTTATCTCTGTTTCAATAGGTGATTTATTAATAATAGCTTTTGTTGTTTTTTCCAAATATGTAGTATGATCTCTTTTTGATAGTTTATAAGTTTTATCACTAAGCAGATCTAAAATTTTATTATGGTAAATGTCACGATCCATTACAACTGTGGCATTACCTTTATCAGCTGGAAGTACAACAATTGATTTGTCCGATTTTATATTATTTAATGCTTGTCTTTCTTTCTTTGAAAAATTATTTTTAGGAAGCTTAGCTTTTTTTAAAATATTACAAATCTCAGCTCTAGCTAAATCAGCCGATGTAGAATCAATTTTATCAAGAGCTGATTCAACATTACAGACAATTTTCTCAAAAGGTATCCGGGGAAGGTGTTAAAGCAAAATTGAAACCTTTTTCTAAAACCGAAATTTCATCTGTAGAGAGGGCTTTCTTAGATAAATTGTAAACGGTTTTTTGATTTGGATACATAATGTTTGGGGATTGTGTTCTAATTAGCATTTGCAATTTTTTCTTTTGCTTTGCTGTTACCAATTCCGAATCTTTAAATGATCGAAAACTTGCAATACGATCAAAACTAGTCCACAGTAAAGGATGTATTTTATTACTAAGGAATAAACGTAAATGTAGCAATACTTTATCAATTTTGTCTAAATTTTTCCGAGTTTCTTTAATAAAGGAGTTTAAAATAATATTGCTGGTTTTCCTTAGAATTTTACTAACATTATAATTGTTCTTGTGAAACACAATTTTACAGCAAGTGGGTATAACGTTGTGATTTTTGCACGCTAACAAAAAAGATAAATTACAAAGTAACTTACATTTCTTACTCCACGTTCTTTCAAATATACGCAGCTGTTTGAAAATTTCCTCCCCGTAGAGGTTAGTAATGTTAAAACGAAGATTTGCACGGGTTAAATATATAAAATACATATTTTGCGGGTTCATCCGTGTTAAAAACTTTTAATATCAATTTACTGACGTTTTGACTTGGTCACACAAGCCATCCACAGAGTTATAAAAAGGTAGAAAGACGGTTGTAGAGGCGCTACAATCACTGGTTTGAATAAAACATTAAAAATCCCACCAATAGCAAAAATGTTAAATTTAAGAATGTTTTTTAAAGAAATCTTTCCAAATAGGAGGAAGTTTGCACGTATCATCTCGCTTATTGATACAATCTGGCCTTTTAAGTATCTCAATGGCTTCTCTGATTTTGCATTGGTAGAGATTATCACATCTGGATATGATCCTGGTACTAGAAAAATCTATTTTATGACCTGAATCTATAGTATGGAGTGAGAGTGCTGATGATGATGAGTGTTGTTTAACTGCATTAGCATGCTCATCTCTCCTAACACTGATGCGACGATTACTCATACCTATGTAAGAAGCTTTACAATTTTTACATGAGATTTGATAGACACCATGAGATTCAAGAGGGATTGAATCCTTAGGCTTGGTTATTATATTGCTGATCTTTTGATGAGCAGAAAATGCTGTATCTATATTATAGCGTTTTAATATACGTCCGATACTGTCTGTAGTTCCTTTTACATATGGAACACAAATCCTAATAGCTGAATTATCATCTTTTTGTTTCCTATTTTGTCTATTTTGGGCTTGAAATAAGGCTTTTTTTATAAATTTGTAATTATAACTATTTGCTAATAAAACACTATTAATATGATTTATTTCTTCTTTCAGATGTGTGTCATCTGAAAGGTTAATTGCTCTATTTAAAAGAGTTTTGGCTACAGAAACTATCTGAGTTGGGTGATGATGAGAATGGAAATGTAAATATCTGTCTGTGTGTGTATCCTTTCTGTAAATAGAAAAAGATAAACTATTTGGTGTTCTGGTGACTAGAACATCAAGAAAAGGGAGTTTTCCATCAGACTCTGTCTCCATTGTAAATTTAATATGAGGATGCATATTATTTAAATGTAAGAAAAAATCATCTAATGTATTTTTTTCCATGTTGCCATATGACAAAAGTGTCATCTATGTATCTGAGCCAAATGAGAGGTTTTAAAGATGATGATTCTAAAGCACGAGTTTCTATATATTCCATGAATAAGTCAGCTATTACTCCTGAGATAGGTGAGCCCATAGGAGTACCAAAAACTTGTCTGTAATGCTGTCCATTGTATACAAAATATGTATTTAAGAGACAATGTTTAATCAAAGCAATAATATGGTCTGGTAAATTGCAACGTTGTGAGATTATATTTAAAGCTTCATCAATTGGAATGTTTGTAAACAAAGACACGACATCAAAACTGACCAGAATGTCACTAGCATTAATTTTTAAACTTTGTAAAACAGAAATAAAATGAAGAGAGTTTTTAATATATGATTTAATAGATGGGATTGTAGGTTTAATGAAATCCGATAAGTATCTAGCTAAAATATGAGTTGGAGAACCTATTGCACTTACTATTGGACGAAGAGGGGTATCTGGTTTGTGAATTTTTGGAAGTCCATAAAATTTTGGACAGACACAAGATTTTTCACGAGGGATTATTTTATTTTTTATCTCTGTTTCAATAGGTGATTTATTTATAATAGCTTTTGTTGTTTTTTTCCAAATATGTAGTATGATCTCTTTTTGATAGTTTATAAGTTTTATCACTAAGCAGATCTAAAATTTTATTATGGTAAATGTCACGATCCATTACAACTGTGGCATTACCTTTATCAGCTGGAAGTACAACAATTGATTTGTCCGATTTTATATTATTTAATGCTTGTCTTTCTTTCTTTGAAAAATTATTTTTAGGAAGCTTAGCTTTTTTTAAAATATTACAAATCTCAGCTCTAGCTAAATCAGCCGATGTAGAATCAATTTTATCAAGAGCTGATTCAACATTACAGACAATTTTCTCAAAAGGTATCCGGGGAAGGTGTTAAAGCAAAATTGAAACCTTTTTCTAAAACCGAAATTTCATCTGTAGAGAGGGCTTTCTTAGATAAATTGTAAACGGTTTTTTGATTTGGATACATAATGTTTGGGGATTGTGTTCTAATTAGCATTTGCAATTTTTTCTTTTGCTTTGCTGTTACCAATTCCGAATCTTTAAATGATCGAAAACTTGCAATACGATCAAAACAAGTCCACAGTAAAGGATGTATTTTATTACTAAGGAATAAACGTAAATGTAGCAATACTTTATCAATTTTGTCTAAATTTTTCCGAGTTTCTTTAATAAAGGAGTTTAAAATAATATTGCTGGTTTTCCTTAGAATTTTACTAACATTATAATTGTTCTTGTGAAACACAATTTTACAGCAAGTGGGTATAACGTTGTGATTTTTGCACGCTAACAAAAAAGATAAATTACAAAGTAACTTACATTTCTTACTCCCCGTTCTTTCAAATATACGCAGCTGTTTGAAAATTTCCTCCCCGTAGAGGTTAGTAATGTTAAAACGAAGATTTGCACGGGTTAAATATATAAAATACATATTTTGCGGGTTCATCCGTGTTAAAAACTTTTAATATCAATTTACTGACGTTTCGACTTGGTCACACAAGCCATCCACAGAGTTATAAAAAGGTAGAAAGACGGTTGTAGAGGCGCTACAATCACTGGTTTGAATAAAACATTAAAAATCCCACCAATAGCAAAAATGTTAAATTTAAGAATGTTTTTTAAAGAAATCTTTCCAAATAGGAGGAAGTTTGCACGTATCATCTCGCTTATTGATACAATCTGGCCTTTTAAGTATCTCAATGGCTTCTCTGATTTTGCATTGGTAGAGATTATCACATCTGGATATGATCCTGGTACTAGAAAAATCTATTTTATGACCTGAATCTATAGTATGGAGTGAGAGTGCTGATGATGATGAGTGTTGTTTAACTGCATTAGCATGCTCATCTCTCCTAACACTGATGCGACGATTACTCATACCTATGTAAGAAGCTTTACAATTTTTACATGAGATTTGATAGACACCATGAGATTCAAGAGGGATTGAATCCTTAGGCTTGGTTATTATATTGCTGATCTTTTGATGAGCAGAAAATGCTGTATCTATATTATAGCGTTTTAATATACGTCCGATACTGTCTGTAGTTCCTTTTACATATGGAACACAAATCCTAATAGCTGAAGATATCATCTTTTTGTAGGGAATTTTGTCTATTTTGGGCTTGAAATAAGGCTTTTTTCTATAAATTTGTAATTATAACTATTTGCTAATAAAACACTATTAATATGATTTATTTCTTCTTTCAGATGTGTGTCATCTGAAAGGTTAATTGCTCTATTTAAAAGAGTTTTGGCTACAGAAACTATCTGAGTTGGGTGATGATGAGAATGGAAATGTAAATATCTGTCTGTGTGTGTATCCTTTCTGTAAATAGAAAAAGATAAACTATTTGGTGTTCTGGTGACTAGAACATCAAGAAAAGGGAGTTTTCCATCAGACTCTGTCTCCATTGTAAATTTAATATGAGGATGCATATTATTTAAATGTAAGAAAAAATCATCTAATGTATTTTTTCCATGTTGCCATATGACAAAAGTGTCATCTATGTATCTGAGCCAAATGAGAGGTTTTAAAGATGATGATTCTAAAGCACGAGTTTCTATATATTCCATGAATAAGTCAGCTATTACTCCTGAGATAGGTGAGCCCATAGGAGTACCAAAAACTTGTCTGTAATGCTGTCCATTGTATACAAAATATATATATATATATCCAGATAATATTTTATTTATATTTGTAGTCTGTGAAAATCTTCAATTTTGTAGCATTTTTCTCAAATTTAAACTTGGTAATGTTATCTACATATACTTTTTGTAACCCTATTATTTTTAATTTTAACTCTAAAATTATCTAAATTAATTTAAAAGTACTTAAAATAGTGTGTATCTTGTCATTAAACTTGTTTTAATAGTACATTCTTATGTAAAATGGCCATACATGTTTTTAAAAAGCAATGTATCAAAATTCATTTTTTTTATTTTATCTCACTAGAAAATGTTAAGATTAATATATATATATATATATATAGAAAATGTTAAGATTAATATATATATATATATATATATATATATATATATATATATATATATATATATATATATATATTCTTAGAACATTATAATAAAACTAATAAGTATTATGTTATGTTACACTTATATTAATATAGGTATATAAATATTTTTATATGATGGCAATAATAATATAAAGTACATATTAATAACTTTATTAACTGGCATTTTATTTACTACATAAATTTCAATAATAATATTTAAACATAAACAAACAAAATATTGAATTATTATTCAAGTTTATGTATGCATGCATGTGCATTTATATATTGGTATTATTAAATACTATTGTTTCAAAATATTTAGTGTATTTAAAATGGCTACTTAAAACAGTGATTATGGTATAAAATAAATAAAACAGATGTCTATTTTTTATGACATGATGTAAAATATATTTTATGTTTTAATAATAAAATTATTTTTAAAATATTTTGTAATATTTATTTTTATATAGTTTGAAAAAATATTTTAACATCACAAAATGCTACTGTCTTTAGAACATAAATTTTAAGTGTGGAAAGGATAAATTTGACTCTTAATAAAAATAGACCTTAAACACTAGTTAAATTGGAGTTTATAACATGAAATGCCATAGAAACATTATCACATAACAATGACACCATCAGGAGAAAACTATATAAACCCCTGATTTTAGATTAGAAACTGTCACTTTTTTGACTCAAGAGTTAAAATCAATAAAAATATGTATGTATATATGTATAATTTAATTTAAAATTGAAAATGTATATTATGACCTAAATTAATAAAATATCTGCTCAAAAGATAGATAATCATCATTTCATTGGGATAAATAGTTATAACATTAAGTGATGGGATACACTTTGTAAAGATAATGTGACAAAATTAATAAGTGATATAAATGAAGCATTTATAAACACTGAATATGTTAATTATGGATTATTTCATTAAAAATAAAAACAATGCATCAAATTATATATTTTTTAATGGAACATTAATGACTTGAAATAAACATTAATTACATATATTGTCTATGCACACAACAAATCATATCATGTGATTTTCAGTGTAATATGTGAAAAATTTTGAATTTGTATGTGTTCATATAAAATATATAAGTGTATCATAAAATTTTCATTATAGCTGGTTATAGTTAAGAATATTAATTTTCAATTTTATATAGGCATTTTTTAAAATTTTGTAGTTTTATTCTAGTGGATTGGGGTATATATATATATATATATATATATATATATATATATATATATATATATATATATATATATATATATATATATATATATATATATATATATATATATATAATTGAGGTGCAGTTTGATGAGAATTCCTTGTAAATAAAAAGAAATGTTCACCAGGTAATTTGTTGAGTATACCAAAAAATAAATCATAACCAAAAATATTCAATATAATATTAATATTATATATGTTCTTTATTACTTTTATAATGCATTTTTTATAATCTAATATGACAGTTTCTGAAGAAAGTGGGGCAATATAAACTGTCATATTTGGTTGTAAAAAGGATTATAAAAAAAAAGAAAGAACATAAATTATATTAATATTATGTAGATTTGGCAATGCAATAGAAAAGATAAAATTATAATACTTCATAGAAAATGAACAACTTCGAGTAAATAGTAAAGAAAAACAATATATATATATTGTAACGATACGGAGAAAGCGACTTAACGTAAACTGCACTACAGGGCGCTATCTAGGCATTTGAACCTAGAAAAATTTATAGAGTAGGCAGATACGTAAGTCAAAAAAAAATTTTTTTTTTAATTTTGATTCCGGTCGTTAGCCCATGTCACTAGCTCAGGGAGTAGCAGAGATTTAATAATATCATATCTTATCTAATTAGATTTCAACATTAAAAAATAAATAAAATAAGCCACTGCCAGTAATTAGCATACAAACATTTATTTATGCACATATATATAAGATTTAAAATTATTTTAGTATTAGTTTTACATTTTAACATTTAACATTATTTTAACTTTGATTTTTGACTTTAATTTACATTTAATTACTATTATATTCTAATTTTACATTTTAATTAAGTTCGCACAGATGGGATTATAAAAGCTTGTTATAATATGTTGCTATAGATCGGTTACATAGATTTCAACGGTTAAACACATTTCAAAGTAAACATAAACGATCAAAATACAAACTTATTGATTACTGACAATTGCGGAGGGAAATTTATACGTAACCCAATAGTATTCACCATAAGATACTTGCATTGTCACCAATAACTTAAAAGACATCCGAATAAATACATTTTAGATACTCACCGTAAGGTATCATTATTTATCGAATGTCTATATATTTTGATCAAATATGAAAACCAAAATATAATTAACCGCAAACGAATCCATGCAAGCGTCTATAAACAACTTAAATTTCATACATTTAAATAATCTTTACAATAAGGAAAAAAAAAAAAATGGAAATGATGTTTATCAATCGGAAAACATATAAAATTAAACATTATTAATTTGATTTAAAAACTTACAAAAGTCAGATAAGAGTCCGTTTTAACATTTCAGTTGGCTTGTTTATCAATTTGTAAAACTTGACGAAAGTTCTTAATTGATTTTAACAATTGTTCATTTCATATAGCTTAGTCCAGGCCTCTGCTTTCAATTCCCGTTGGCAATTCCCACAGCGTCTCCATTGGAAGAAAATGTTCTGGAGGTAGCATTAGCTGGTTCCATTCTGGTATCACAGTCTTTTCATTTTATTTTTTTTTTAAACAAAAAAAAAATGAGAGAGAACGGCAAGTGCGTCTTACCGTTGTCATCAAATCAAGTTGGAAAAAATGACTGGAACTCAATATTTTTTTTTTTTTTTATAGTCCTCCTATGGATTCCATGAACAAAAACGTCACTGTTCTGTTTTTTCGTTATGGTCCGGGCCTTTATTTGCTTCCATTGGTCAAGCTAAAATTTCTTTCTTTTCTTATCTAACTTTTCATCTGACTTTTTAATTAAACAGCTTTTAGATAATTAATAAACAATCATTTCCATTTACAGATTACAGGACTTAATTAATACCTGTTTTTATTATAACTTACGTTATTTTTTTATTTAAAATATTTTTATATTTCAACCTTGTATTTTTTTATTAAAAAAAATACGTTCAAATACTTTTTTTTTTGTTTATGAAAAAAATATTTTTAAAGTTTAGCATCTGTGCGAATATATACGTTTAACAATATTTTAATTTTAGCGTTTAGTTTTTTACTTTTATTTGCGAACTTTTATTAAGTTTTTATTTTAAATTAATGTAACGACATATTTATATATCGTTACAATATATATATATATATTTATTTAATAATGATAATTTCAGTTTGCTTAAATAAAAATATGTTTATTTGTTACTTCATTCATATTTTTTTCAAAAGTAAAATTAAGTTTTCATGCATAAATATTAATGGGTGATATCAATACAAGTTTGTATATTTAATATACATTTATAAAAAAAACATTTTATGAAATTTAAATTAATGAGCTTATGTTTATTTTAACAATAAAATAAACAAATTAAACATACTAATTAAATTTTGCAAAATACATGTTTTTGTATTTATTTATCAATATTTATGCTAATATATATATATATATATTTGTGGGTATTCTTAGTTTATTGTTTACAATTTTTTTAATAGCATTACATTTAGAAATTCCAAGTGGAGCCTGTATTAGACTTTTTTTATTATACATTGAGATGCTTTGCCCGGACATCTATCTATCTATCTATATATATATATATATATCTATCTATCTATCTATCTATCTGTCTATCTATCTATCTATCTATCTATCTATCTATCTATCTATCTATCTATCTATCTATCTATCTATCTATCTATCTATCTATCTATCTATCTATCTATCTGTCTGTCTGTCTGTCTATCTATCTATCTATCTATCTAGCTAGCTACCTACCTACCTACCTACCTACCTACCTACCTACCTACCTACCTACCTACCTACCTACCTACCTACCTATCTATCTATCTATCTATCTATCTATCTATCTATCTATCTATCTATCTATCTATCTATCTATCTATCTATCTATCTATCTATCTATCTATCTATCTATCTATCTATCTATCTATCTATCTATCTATGAGTTGAGTCAGTAAAATTTTAATTTTCGATTAATTTGTAATTTTTTATTAAACGTGTGTTATTTAAGTGAGTTCGACAATAATAGTGCTCACAGAAATATATAAACATTTTTTTAGTAGCTGATATAATGCAATATTATTTTTTCTACAGGAAAAACTGAACTTTGTAGCAAGTTTTTTTTTTATATCTTTCACATAAAATTATTTGAAATCTTTTAAAACAATATTTAATCTGAAAAAAATATTGCTTTTGATCTTTTGAGATAAAAATTTAAAATTAAGCATTGTATTAGTAGAAATTTTGTAATTACATAAGAAGCTAGGAATTTACGAATTAAGAAGGATTAATTGTTAAAATTGAATATATCAAACTATCAAATTGAGTCTTTGATAATATTAATATCTAGGCATTCCCTTCTCACTACATGCATTAACTTTATTCCCCACCATGATCTAGATTAACTAAAAAACTGACTTTCTGAAATCGCCAACATTAACTTTGAAACATTTCTCAACTAATTCATCCAAAAACTACAAAAGAAATGATAATAAGAGAATGTTCTCCTCAAGTTTTACACCACCCATGAAAAAATGAACTTATCAGTAAGTCATGAGTGATTATATTTTCGTTTATTTACTTATATAAGGTGTCAGTACACATATTCATATATCTGCTATTTAATTGTTTTGCTAAAGAATTTACTATGAGTATCATTAATTCATTTTTGTATGGATGTGTTAATTTTCTAATGTAATAAGTTTTAGCAATATTTACTTCATTTTGATATTTATTATGTTTTACTAGTACTTATTAAATACACTTGAGTGTTTTTTTTTTTTTTTTTTTTTTGGTGTTGTTGTTTTTAAACTTTTGACAGTTCAAAATAAAATTCTCTAGTTTAAATAACTGCACAAGAAATTATTGTTATATATAAAATTGTAAAATAAATTTAGATTTAAGAAAAGTACGGGAATCCGTGCGTAATATTTTGTTACTGTGTATAAATGATATGTGTGGACCATTTATAATTACCAATTGCTATTTATTATATCTGTAGAGATTTTCACATATTTTCTAATCAGCTGAATTTTAATAGGTTATTTTATATATTATCTCTCTTTTAACCAATGCCATCTACTGCTTGAATTGTGGTCTTTATTATTCTCTCATACATATTTTTTAGAGCAGTTTTACATGTATTTTATATAATTATTACTATATATTGGAAAATATTTCATATCCTGTGGTCAGCAACATTTTTGACGAGCTCATATTTGGATACTCTCCTTTTAAACTGGCTTGTCTACTGCTCGAATTGCAGTATTTATTATTTTTGCATGGGCAACTTTAGAAACAGTTTCTGGGAATTTTATATATTTATCACTTATGACCACTACTATTGTCATTATGCTTTTTATGTTGTATAGGTCTGGCCACACAGACAAATCTTAGTAGAGCATATATATATGTAAGTTAAGGCTCAATAAAATATTATTATTAAGAAATAATATAGTATGTTTTGATAAAATTTATAACACACCTATCTTTTGAAACTATTTCTTAAAGACTATTCCAGTATTGTTCAAGTATGTAACAAAGTCAGAGAATAATAAAATAATTGTCAAGGTTGTCTATTTAAATTATATCATATTCAATTTAAAACTATCTATAAATGTTTAGTTATTCTTATTTTTTTGTTTTGCTTTTATTTTTTTTTTATTCAATATTTAATTATTATTGTTATTAGCAATTCAGTTTGCCTATCCTTTCTTTGCTGTTTCATGCTTTTGTGACCAATATTTGTCATTGGCCGTCCAGTACATAAGTATTTTCATTTAAATAATGCAGCCAATGAAGGGGCTGAATTATGAATGTGTGCGGTAATCTATTAACATAAGTTCTGTCACAAATCCAACACTGAGATATTTAGACAATTGATATTAGTAGTAAGTTGTCAAAATTTTATATTAGAAAGAAAATAAAAATTGAATCAGTAGTAGTATAGAGATATTTGTTGAAATGGAGGATTGCTTGGGAGAAAAGTTCATCATTTAATGAATTTGTCACTAGTAATCATAAAAAAATAAGATTTTGTTAAGTATAAAAAAGAATATTAGAAATTAATATTTAAAGAGCAAACTAAATATATTAGAAAAAGAAATATTAGTTTAGAAAATAGTTAAGATGTAATGTGTTACTGTTTAAATTCAGAGACCATCAAGCTTACAGAAATACAATTGTTTGTCAACATGTTAACACAATATCATTATGATTTAATAAATAAAATGAAAACAAGATTAAAGCAAAGATTAAATTGAAGTCAGCAAGAAATGACAAAGATGATAAAGGATTGAACAAGTAAAACAAGAGATCAGAACAATGAATAAAGAGATTAATGCTATTAAAGAGGATATAAGATTAGAGTATAGAAATAGATCAAATGAAGAATGAATTACAGCAGATAAAAAATAAACAGTCACAAGAAAAGACACCATTCTTAATGAATAAACAAATGAAGCACATGCTGAGATAAAAGATGAGTGGCAGAAAATGAGTAATGAAAATAAAATATTGCTGCTCCAAGAATGAAGAGAAGAAGAATAAGAATATCATGCAGATTCTCCAAAATGTGAGATAAAAGTACTCATAAAAAAAGAGAACAGGGAGTCAGCCAGATTAGTACAACGTTTTTAAAGAAAATATAGTAGAAATCTTTTTTAACCAATTTTGAATATTTTAAAGAAATTGTTTCAGTTTTATAACTGACAAGAATGTGAAAAGTTTACAGTTGACAGTAACTACCTTCATGGAGCTGCCAAAAGGATGTGGCATACTTTTAGGGTAAAGTCTCAGACCTTTGGTGATTCTGGGCTTGCAATACTGCACAGCTTCTATAGAGACAAGAGACAATATGGTATTCTATATAGAGTGTTTCAAAAATATCTAACAATCATAGGCAAGACATTCAATGTTTTAGGCAAGTTCGGAAACAAAGATCATTTAGCACATTTCCATAATCAGATGGTTAAATCTTCTGAATCATTTGGCATAATAAGTAAGTTTTGTTGAACAAATTATGTTGAGCAATAGTAATAGCTCTATTGAGGAAGTGGAGGATCTTGTAACATTCTGAAGGAACCTCTTGAAAAAATGTAAAATGAAGTTCAAGCTGGTTCCAGTTCCAGTTATACTAGATAAAGTTAACAAAAAGTGATCATGATCTTTAAGAGAATATGATATTGAGAAAGAAAATTAAAAGAAAGAAGACACCAATATAGAGTAGATAAATTACAAGTCCATTTTAATGAAAAGAGTAATAACAACATGATCATCAAACACAAAGTAAAAAAAAAACATTAGAAACTTTGAGAATGATCTTGTTGAAAGAATATGTGCAACTCAGTTCATAAGCTTGGATTAGAAGTGGTGAAGAGATTGCAGATATTCTAGCTAACTTGCACTTAACAATGGAAAATAATATATGTTAGTGAACATATGTCAACAGATTGTCTACAGAGTGCCCTACTATTTATATAAGGGCCATAATATTCCGGACAAAAGCTCTTATAATCTCATGACGTCAAATGTCATTGCTTTTCAATCATTTCTGCCATAGAATAAGAAATGGTCAGTTACAGTAATGCTAGTCATGGTAGCCATTGGGAAAAGGCTATATAGAAATCAAACAACTCCAACTTGGGAAAATTGAATTTACCCATGAAATCATAGTAATGTTTGTGATGATGCAAAATATCATACTTAAATCAGATTTTCTGTATAGACAAATGTGTCCTTGATTATAATAAAATATTTTTTTTTATAACCTAATACTGTCTGTAGATTTAAAACAATGACAGTCACCCTACATACAGTGTAAAAAACAAATGGTTGATATAGCTAAAATGCAGATTAAGAAAAAAAAAACTATTTAAAAATAACTCAGACTTTCACATGACCCACTACTCTCAGTGCGATCTCATATTGCTGACCCACCTGATCACACACATGTTGGAAAGATAAATAATCACCAATATCCATATTTCATGCTAAACCAGCAATCATCAGTTGGCCTAGATTACTATCCTCATATATATATATATATATATATATGAGGATAGTATATATATACTGATTATATATATATATATATATATATATAATCAGTGCTTAATTTATATTAAGATAGACAATCTTCATACTTTAATGGACAGGCTTCAAACTATTCTAACTCACAACTCTTCAGCCTTCCATTTCATTGAAAATCTGATGGTGGAATGTTCAAAGCCCTTGTTAGTTCCAAGGTTGTCATCCTACCCATGTTGACATATTAGTCATTCTGACCCCTCATGTTCAGGAGAATAATCCATTTATACGTACATATGAAAGGGATGGGTAGACCTTTTATACACTATTTATATAAATTAATAGATTGTACAGGCTTAAACCTGTATTTATATATGTAATATATGTGGGATTTGAACTCAGACTTTCACATGACCCACTATTCTCAGTGCCATCTCCTATTACTGACCTACCTGATCACACACATGTTGAAAAGATAAATAATCACCAATATACATATTTCATGCTGAACCAGCAATCATCAGTTGGTCTAGATTACTATCCTCACACACTCCCACACATACATATATATATATATATATATATATATATATATATATATATATATATATATATATATATATATATATATATATATATATATATATATATATATATATATATATATATATATATATATATATAATCAGTGCTCATCTTTATATTGACAACATTGGCACTAACAAGGACTTTGAACGTTCCACCATCAGATTTTCCATGAAATGGAAGGCTGAAAAGTTGTGAGTTGGAATAGTTTCAAGCCTATCCATTAAAATATGAATATTGGCTATCTTAATATAAAGTTGAGCACTGATTATATATATGTGTGAGAGGATAGTAATCTAGACAAACTGATGATTGCTGGTTTAGCATGAACTACTATATTGGTGATTATTAACTTTTCAACATGTGTGTGATCAGGTGGGTCAGCAATATTAGATGACACTGAGAGTAGTGGGTTATGTGAAAGTCTAAGTTCGAATCCCGCATATATTACATATATAAATACAGGTTTAAGCCTGTACAATGTATTAATTTATATAAATAGTGTATAAAAGGTCTGCCCATCCTTCGCTTATGTATGTATAAATGGATTATTCTCCTGTACATGAGTGGTCAGAATGATTAATATGTCTACATGGGTAGGATGAAAACCTTGGCACTAATAAGGGCTTTGAATGTTCCACCATCAGATTTTCAATAAAATGGAAGGCTGAAGAGTTGTGAGTTGGAATAGTTTGAAGCCTGTGCATTAAAGGATGAAGATTGACTATTTTAATATAAAGCTGAGTACTGATTATATATATATATATATATATATATATATCAGTACTCAGCTTTATATTATATATATATATATATAGAGAGAGAGAGAGAGAGAGAGAGAGAGAGAGAGAGAGAGGGAGAGTAATCTAGACCAACTGATGATTGCTGGTTTAACATGGAATATGTATATTGGTGATTATTTATCTTTTCAACATGTGTGTGATCAGTTGGGTCAGCAATATGAGATGGCACTGAGAGTAGTGGGTCATGTGAAAGTCTGAGTTCGAATCTGCATATATTACATATATAAATACAGGTTTAAGCATGTACAATGTATTCTTTTAAAAGAAGTAGAACTGCAACAATCTTTTATGGAAAAAGTAATATGATACTGTCAATTATTTTCAAATAAACCAAGGATTAAAGGATATATACAATTAGAGTTAAAGAAGAAAATCACTTTCAAGGTTGGTCTTAACTCACTTCATTCCAACATAAGATGGAGGTTAACAGACAAATACAACAGATGATTGAATGTGATGTCATTTAAAACATGCACCCCTTATATTAATTATTTGGTGGTTGTGAAAAAGAAAGATGGTGCTGTTAGAATATGTCTGAATGTATATTAATCCAATATTATCACTGTCCTGGAAACAGATGTTTCCCCCAATATATCAGAGCTTCTTGTTAAGATTCAAGGAAAAAACACATTCACTAACATGGAATTAAAATCTATTTATTGGCAGATACCTTGTCACCTTTCAGAATATCAGTGTACAAGCTTTTGTTATGAAGGATAAACATATGTTTTCAAACATATATATTTTTATTGACAAATAGTGTATTAGGGCCTTTGACACATCTTGACTGGATGATATCTGATAAAGAAAATAATCTTTTGTAAATGGATGATGTAATTATTGCCTTAAAAATATGGAGCAACAACTTGGAAATCTAGAACTGTTTTTAGGATAATGTTGACAGAAAAACATCACCATCATTTTATAAAATATTTACCTGGCCACAGAAGGGGTGTACATTTTGGATTGTTTAATAGGCAAAACCAGTCAGTATTAAGCTTTATCCTTATAAAATTACTGTGATATGTAATTTCCCACCACTTACTAATAAGAGGCAGTTGCAAACATTCCTGGGAGTATACAATTTTTAACACAGGTTTTATGAAAACATTGCTGATGGCATTTAATTCTTGGATCATCTTTTAATACATCACTTAAGTTATATGAAATTTCTACCACCTCTAAATGATCATTTTATATGTAAATTTTTCAAAAAATTCATCTAATTATCTAGTCATTCATCAAATAGCCACTGATGAAATATTTTAAGCTCTTACAATCAGTAATAATGATGACATCTGACTCCATCAAAATTACTTAGTTACTGAAAGACCACACTATAGAAAAGCTTATTTCTTAGCAAAGGTGTAATTCTGTTCAGATTCCTTGAGAGTTTAATTACAAAAATATAATACTTTATGATAATGACATTTTATTTTTGTTTCTATTTTTAAAAAAGACCACTTACATTCATCTTGAATTATCAACAAAATTGTGATTTCATTCATAATAAATGGAACAAGTTGTTCTAACTTATCAAGGGTTCACTAAGGTTTTTATTTCAGACAACAGTGTGGTCTGCAGTAACTTAAGTCAATTCTTGATGGAGTCAGATATAAACATTATTATTGATCATAAGAGCTTGGAATTTCTCAACAATAGTTATTTGATGAATGACTGTTTAATTAGATGAATTTTTTGAAAAATTTACATGTAAAGTGATTTTTTGCAAAAGCACTGTCAACATCATATCAGATATCCTGTATCATAATTCTATATACATACCCCAACTTCATCAGGAGTTGGATAATTTGTTTATTGTGGTCATCACACTAGCTATTGATGAAATCATAAATATGGAGTTATGTAAGGCTTTAGAAATTACAGTCATTAGATTTATAATATTCAATGATTATGACATACTTGCATTCTCATTTTGAAAAGTTACACAATACAAAAAAAGAGTATAAATTAATGGATGGGATATTATATTACAAGGTTTCATCAGAAGAAGATTTGGGAGAATTCTTGTAACCAACAAAATTCAGAGTTAATTAATAAAATGTGTACATTGTTTCTACAAACATTTTGGTGCATGTAAAGTCTAGGATATACTTTGGGAAGTATTTTATTGGCCATACTTGTATGCAAATTTGTTTGGCAGTCCTAAAAGCTATCACATCTGTTCAAAAACAAAACACTTAAATCTGGAAATCACAGGGATCTTATAGTCTTTCTTAGATGAAAAAACAAATAAATTGATAGCTATTCATTGGTATGGATCCTTGCCACCATACAGATGAGATCAATACTTGATTGTAATGTATGATATATTTTCAAAGAATGTGACTGTTTACCTTATAAGAAAAGCTGATACATAAAGTAATGTTTAAATATTGTCGAAACAGCAGCTTCTAAAGATAGGAAAACTTCAAATCATACTTTTTTTTAATATCCCATCAATTGAAACAAGAGACTCAAAAACAGGTCATTCATCTATTAAATTGCATATGCAATCCTCAATCAATCCCTCTAAAAGGGTTTTGAAGAAAATTAATCATATGTATCCAATGTATGTAAGTATGAAGCATAGAAAATAAGTCAATCAAACAGAAAATATCCAAAAAATATTAATTGGACTCGAAGTGAATGCAAAGGTTGCCCCACTGATATGATTACATTTTGGTGAAGATTACCCTTTATTTTTTAAAAAAGCCTTTATTAGTTGCCAAAAAAAGATTTATATGACCATCTTGTTAATAGAGTGAGGATACTGTTGGTCAAGCCAATTCAACATGGGGCATCACATTTTTGTGAGAAAACCAAACGTCAGTACCCTACACAACATCAGTATAAAATATTTTTATATAAAGGCCTATTCACAATACAAAAGCAAATTGGTCATAAATCCTTTTCCCTAGACAATGAATATGACATACATGGATCATATCATGTCGAAAGTCTCTGACTGGCAAGAACCAAAGCAAAATGAGGCCAAATATAGAATAAACATAGAAAATTAATGTTAGGTGAGAATAAAATTTACTGGACAGATGGCAGTACAACGATTCAGCAAACATAACTTTGTTATAATTAAAATTATAAATGTTTTAAAAAATAAGGACATAAAAAATACTATTTATTTTTTTCATGAACAATGTTGTCTTTAGTGATACTTTTCTGGATCTCAAATATATATGTATACATATCAGTTGGTTCAGTATTTTTTTATTAAACTTTTTTTATTTAATGGTTCAGTATTTTTTTATTAAACTTTTTTTATTTAAGTGAGTGTGGTAATATATATCACACATACATGAAAATATAAAACATGTTCTTTAGTAGCTGATATATTGTAATATTTCTTATAAGAAAAATGAACATTGTACTATTTTTTTTTTCCATGGTACAAAATGATTTTAAATATTTTAAAATAATTCTTAATCTGCATAATATTCATTTGATCTTTTGTGATAAGGAATCCAACATTAAGCATTATCTAGTCAGAAATATTGTAATTACAGTAATTGGTTAGGAACTTATTAATTAAAGAAAAAAATACTGACTTATCTAAAAATAATTAATTTTATAATAATAAATACATTTATGTGACTAGTTAACAGTAGACAGTGAGCTGTATAAAAGCTTCCAAATATTAACATTCAATTCTTGTCTCTATTTTACAAGCGACACTTGTCACTTATTGCCAGTTAAATCTTTACCATTAAAAGTCTTTATTAGTACTCAGCAATTATTTAGTGCCATGTGGTGGCTTGTCTGTGCCACTTACTTATAAAATGCTTTATTGCTAAAATGAACATACACACTTTTCCAGGTTGGTCTCCAAATGTATGCATGTCTAGGCATTTTCAAATAATGAACTTATTTCTCTAAACATTAAATTTATTCATCAACATGATTTACATTAGCTAGCAAAACTGACATCCTGAAATTACCAAGATCAACATTGAAGCATCTTTCAACTTATCCCTCCAGTAACCAAACGAAACAAAATGAATATAAGAGTATGTACTCCAAATAATTTCTACTCCTTCTAATAATTTGTACTTCTCCAAGTAATTCATAGAAAGCAACAGTTTTATACCACCTGCAGAGATTCAGATTTACTGTAATATGAACACATATTTTAATTAGCCATGAGTGATGTAATTTTAATTTATATACTTATATGATCTATCATTATATATACTTGTTTATCTTTTATTTAATTGTATTGACAAAAAATGTATAGGTATTATTATTTCATTCTTGAATGGATGTGTTAATTTTGTTATTGAGTATATTTTAGAATTGTTTATTGAGTTTTGATATTTATTATGGTTTACGAGTACTTATTAAACCCACTTGGTTTTGTTTTCTTCTTTAAAAGTTTTACAGTTCAGAATAAAACTCTCTAGATTACATGAATAAATTGCTAGATTCTTTCTTCACCCTTTTTGCAAATATTAGAAAACAAAATGTTTTTTATTAGCAAATGAAATAGATTTTTAGTATTAAATATTAGAATAACATCCCTTTTACATAAGAATTCTTAATAATGGTTTAAAAGTAATATTAATTGAAATAGTGTTTAAAACTGTATAAACAGGTATTTTTGTATTAGGTCAGATACCTATAGTCAAACTAATCCTAGGAAACAAGCAATGTCAACTACCCCACATGTGTGTGTGCATCATTGATATAAACATTATCACAACAGTACAAAATTGATCCTCATTACCCCCATCTCTGGACAATAACCATATGACCAACATCCGGTGTTACCATACATGCCATTTTTTTATATTGCAGTAGGTTAGGGAGATATAAGAGAACTATTAAAACTATATTAAATAATTGTGGTAAACAAGATGCAAAATGCAAGAGATATTATGCATAGATTTATTAGTGATAATATTAATAATAAGAAAAAAAAAGTGAAGTAAAATGTATGTCTAAATTTAGACCTAAAATTATGTTGCATCTCTTACATGCTAAAATAAACTTTTAAATAGTGACTAAGCAGATTAACTTTGCTACCATATACAATAAATAGACTGTCATATTTACTGACCGTTGTCTTTGGCAGGGTGTCTCAGTTCGTTAGGGTGTTACCCTGAAAATTCAATACTCAAAAGATTTAAGAATTCAAGTTTCATTCCCATGCTAGTACTGTCACTGGTTAGATTAGCTATATTTAAAAAAGTTGGAAGAATAATAACTCTTAAGAAGTTGTGCATGTTCTAACCTTTGTGCTATTACTAACAGTTAAATGTATTTGGGATATTTAAATAATTTATGTTTTTCTAAAGACACTTAGTACTCATATTAGATGACAAAAATAATCCAATATATAGATAAAACTAAAATACCATAACCTTCATAAAAACAGTAAGTATTCAGTGTGGAACTGCTACTATAGCAAACTTTAGACATTATCAAAAATTATGTCTAAAGATGGCCAAAGTAGAAAATCATTTAAGTTTCTTATGTAAATATAAACCTGTAGGGATGATGCCCAAATTATTGCAACTAAAATCTCAAATTCACTCTTAGATAGCTTAGAAAATTACTCAGAGAGAAAGTGAAACTGTTAAAAAAAGAAAATGCTCAAAGATTTTTTTAAGAATCAAACCTTGTAAAACATAAATAATATAGAATGTTTTCTTAAAAATAAACTTACTAATGAAGACTTCAAAATACTTTCTCAAACAGTATATTCTACATTACATGGAAAATAAAAGAATGCCAAAAAATATGCTAACCTACATAGGCATATCCAAAATCATCATGTAGTAAACAGTATACCAGTTTCATCTATTAAAAATGCCAGTTCTAAATGTCTAACAGAGACTGAGATTTCTGTTCTTGAAAGAACATTAAACTTTTTCATACCCCATCTAATATCCCTTTATAAAATATAATGACAACCACTGAGGAAATCATTCAAAAACTGCCTTTAGAAGAAGCAGAAGGATTATTCTGGAGAATAAAAAGAACACTTGACAAACAACAAAAATTGAAGTCAAACATATCATATGGTAAAAGGGAAACAATTAAATCTCTCAGAGTAGATAAGTCTATAATTATTCACCTGGTTGAAAATAGACATGCATCAGTTGTAATGGATACAATGGATAATGACAACTAACTACAAAAATTTATCACTGCCGGCCAATAAAGAAAAATGACAAAAATATTATACTGAATACAGAAATAATGTTACAAGCATCACTTAGAAAACAATGCAGGACAGTGATTTAAAAAAGAAGTAAAATACCATCATATTTCAGTAAAATTCATTATATTTATGTTTAGTCCTAAATCTTATAAGGATTGTATTCCATTAAGACTTATTGTTAGTTCTAAAAAATCACCTTGCCAAAATTTTTTCAATATTTTTTCTTAATGTTCTTAGTTTTTTTGGCATACAAGACTCAATAATTTGACAAGGATTTTACACTTTGGAGAATTAATAAAGAGCATAAAAATTGAAAGAACTAACTTACTGGTGAGCTTTGATATGGAAGATTTATTCACAAATGTGAAGTAGCATTGTCTTTTTAGAGGAAAAGATTAAATGGTGATAATAGATTGCAAACCAGAACAACTCATTGTATTGATATTATAATGGAACTACTAACCTTCTGCATAACAACAACCTACTTTCTATATAACATAAAATTCTTTAAAGATAATGAAGGAATGGTCACCCCTGATTAGCAATATTTACATGGAAGACCTTAAAATCATAGCCATAAAAACTCCATATTCATCTAATATTTGAACTTCACTATATAGATGATACATTTTTTTGTATTGCCATATGGTAAAGAACTATTACAAACTTTTTGGAAACACATGAGAAACCCATTTTCTTCAAGTAAATTTACAATATATCAGAACAAGAATAAAAGTTGTTATTGTTAGATGTTCCTGTGATAAAACTCTTGCATTGCAAAATCAAAACTACAGTTGATAGAAATCCACTCCTCTACACACATAAATACATAGTCTATACATCCAATCACACCAGAAGCACAAAACATGGAGTTAGAGAACAAAGCAAAAGAAATTTGTTCAGAAATCAGTGATTTAGAAAAAGAAAAGATCTATATAGAAAAACTCTTATTAAAAATAGTTATTTGTCAGTTGTTATTAAGAAAACCTTAGAAAAGTAACAAAAAAAAAACAACAAAAACAATTACAGGTACTAAAGTATACACATACATACCAAAAATAGACAAATTATGGAAAATCTGAAATCAGTATAACATCAGCACAGTGTTCCAGAGCCATACCATACTACAAGTAATTCTAACATCTACAAAATTTAAACTTGAAAGGGTGAAAGATGAAAAAAAAAAAACTATATCTATAAACTATCATGTGAATGTGGAAGAAGCTATATTAGGAGCAATCATCCCATTGAAAAGTACTTGCAAGAACACAAACTGATGACTAAAAGAAAAGAAACATATGTGTTTAAGGTAGAATACCATGTATGAATCAATAAACATATATTCAATTGGGAAAATATAAAAATATTGAATAATGAAGAAATAGTACAAAGAAGAAAATTTAAAGAAGTATCTCACATGACAATAGCAAACAATCACATAAGTCAACCTAGTGTAACTATGCATTATGTATGAAAACCACTAATAAACTTTATTCTTAGGAAAAATAGAGTAATCATGAGGAACCTTATAGATAATTATATGAAATTTCTACAGACAGTTGCCTTTGAGAGGATGGTCAGTTGGTTAGAGTGCTACCTTAAAATTCAATACTCAAGAACTAAGGATACATGTTTGATTCCCAAACTATTATTGTCACTGGTCAAATCAAAAACACTTGAAAAATGGGGAAGGAGAATACTTGAAATGTTGTGCATATTCTAACACGTGTTTGTTCTAATAGTCAAATGTATTTGGAAATATTTAAATAAAGATATTTTGTTCTAAAAGCATTGGATAGTCATATTAGATTATGAAAATAGTACAATATATAAATATAAATAAGTTCTATATGTCTTATGAATGTATAGGGTGGTCATTTTGTGGTGTTTTAACAATGAATTAATGAATAATCAATCAGAGTTGTGGTAGAAGTATGTACTTAACTATATCAAAGCTACAATCAGGAATAGATGACTATTCTACACTTAATTATCATAGATTTCACACTTAGAATTACAGGCTTTAAATACTATAATTTACTGGTGTAGTGATGGGTTATGAACAACTAAGAAATATAATTCATGATGAAACAGAGAGGGGTATGCCAAGCATGGAGAGGTCATACCTAGAAATGTCATCATATTATAGGGTCATAAGAAGCAGGAATGAATGTCACCCCTAAAACTAGTAACAAAATTATAGCCATCAAACAGAAATGATCATCTGCAATAATAATACTAATAACAAATGTCAAAGTTCTTACAAGTAAATATGATATGTCCACTTTTAGTGAGATTATATCTAGGAATACCCAGCAAATCCATTTCTCTAAAGCAGAAATGAGTGTCTACTTGTGAGTGCAAATTACAAAATGTATAACTTGTTTATATATATATATATATATATATATATATATATATATATATATATATATATATATATATATATATATATATATATATATATATATATATATAAACAAGTTATACATATATATATATATATATATATATATATATATATATATATATATATATATATATATATATAAACAAGTTATACATTTTGTAACTTGCTAAAGCTTGCATTATGTGTTACTAGATTTATTTTGTAAATTATGTAAAAAAGGAATAGAAAATATTAGTAATTTGTTAATTGAATGTAAATGTTTGAAAACAGAAAGGGTACATATAATGAAGTTGTGGAAAAATAAATATGAAAAGAGTGATTATACACAGAGTGAATTATTGGTTTTTATGCTGGGTTTGGGAAAAGATAAGGGAGATTTAAATATAAAGGTTTTAGAGTTGACAAAGATTATGTTGTGAAAATAGGATAGAGCAGGTTATATGTAAATTTAGAGTGGGGAATGTAAAATAAAGTGGCTAACAGGTTTATCTGGGCATAATTGCTGAGATATTATTGACTTCGTTTAAGGAGAAGCCATAATACATCACATCACATCAAACTTAGTTAAAAAAACACTAAGAGAGATAGAATTAAATATCTCTTTCAAATTGTCTCCAACCTTTAAACCATGGTTTTGAGCTAATTGGCTCTCATCAGTAAAGAATAGGAAGACCAGAATCTAGATCTAAACTCCAACTCAGTGTTTATGTTAACTAAGCTTGATAGTGTTCTATTGGTAAAGCTCCATATATATATATATATATATATATATATATATATATATATATATATATATATATATATATATATATATATATATATATATATATATATATATATATATAACCTAGCAACACAATTTAATTGAAAACATGAGCTATGAATAATATTGAACTGTAAAATCCTGAAATTAAAAGACACCAAAAAAGATAAACATGAACAACAAGTGTTCATATCTTACTTCCCTGGCCAAACTAAGTACTAATACATTTAAAAGAATTAAAAGATACAAATATTCTGCATAATTGAAGGTCCACCCTATTTATCTTATACAAAAGTATTAAGAAGTACATTTCACGATATCGATAGGCGTATGATTTACATATATAATTATAATGAATTGTTTATGAAAACTGACCTTAATTTATTTTTAATAATGTAAATCGAACCCCATATATTCGAACCTTCAAAAAAATTGAAAATCTCGATTTTAACATTATTTTCAAGACTAATTCATTTTTTTTTTTTTATAATGGTTTATAAAATACTGGGTTTTCTTATTTGCCGAAGTAAAATCTATAATTGAAATGCATGGCAGATTATATTTCGGAAAAACAAAATATTTGACAGGTGAGGGAAATGGCTTAAAATGTATTTGTGCTTTTAATTAATTAACTTACTTTTAAGAGAAAAAAAGAAAACCAATTGTAAAGGAAAGGTGTTTACAACAATTAGCTCTCTGTCACCTGATCTTTTAGAATAATAAATCTAGCATATACGTAAACTTTAACAATAATCACAGCTAGCAATTTTTCAATCATTCTTAATAATAAAAATTAATTAAAGTAAAATATTAGTTAAAATGAATAAAATATATTTTACAAGTAAAAGATAAAGGGTGAAGATTTTTATGTATAGAGTTCAAATGTTCCTACTTTTTATTATCTTTACTAAAGATTTTAATATATGGCAAAATATAACGAACAGTGTGGTATGTAATAGCAGTGCACATATTTCATGTGGCAATTCACATGGTACTATATCACCCTCTTTCATATACTAATAGTTGATTGAAGATGGGCTGATTGCTTAGACAGCTTTTGATAAAAGGTGGCATAATGAGCAGTCATTCACAAACTCTTTTGGGATTCAAATTCATGCTCACCAGAGATTGTGAAAAGGACAGACATGAGCTCTCTAATAATTGTGTATTGCCTTATATCAGTTAAATATAACATATACTTGATAATCACAATCTTGACAAATCTCAGAAGAACATTGTGTAACAGTACAGATCCCTTAAATAAATGAAGGTAGTTGCATCTAACTATAATAAAATTTAGGGTTTTCATATAGGATGCTATGAATGTTATGATTTAACTTTACTCCAAGATTGAACCCATTTCAAACAAGATAATTTAAATTTAAATATTCAATACAGATTCAATTTAGATTAATACATTAGGTCTTCACCTTTGTAGATGGTTCTGTTATGCTCTGTATTAGAACTCAGGGTAGTTTTTAGATTTAACTCTCCTCAGGTGTTTCCATCAATAACCTACATTTGTAATAGTACTTAGTATAATTTTAATCAATTTTAAAATTAATTTCAACCAAATTATCAAAATATTACATTAGTATGCTATATTTATATGGGCATGTGTATTTATATATTATTTATTTCAGAAAATAAATAAATAATTAAAATAAATCAGATACCTCCTTGGATTTAAAACAAACTTTTAACATATTTATTAACAGATAACAATTTAAATTTGTGTCAAGTAACAAAAAATATTATAATAAGTATTTTACATAGATTTCTACTATTTTATAATATCAATATAAAATAATACCTTCCCATATCCCCATAGTAGATATGTATCTTAACATGATCAAATTTTAATAAATCGTAAACAAGAAATAACATTTTATAAATTCAACAAAAATAATAATAATACTAACAATATAAATTTAATATGACATTGTATGTGTAAATGAAGTTTTTATATTATACAATCCTCGTATATGAATTCCAATTTCATAAGAACCCCTACTATGTGTAGTCATTATGATGAAATAAAAAACTTTTACCCAAGGATGTTAATGATTTACATGAAGTATAATAAAAAAAATATTACTAAGTTAATTATGTTAGTAATAAACAAAAAAATTATGTTCTGTCAAGAATGAAATCAATATGAATAATAAAATATTACCTTCAAATTAAGTTGTTTTTACCTCAATCAAATCACTTTATAGGGAAGACCTACATTTTATTTTTAAAAATATTTAAATCAATGATTATTCCATTTATCTTCATTTAATAACATTCCTAAATGGTCTATATCAATGTAAACAGATTTTGGAAACAAAGGTGGTAAAATTAGATGTCTGAAGTTGATGACACCCATAACGATAAGATGTATTAAAAGTTAATGGTATTGTCCTATTCATTACCATAATTTATGAAATAATGTCCATTAAGTGTAAAGTTCTTAATGTTCATTAAAGATAAAGTTCTTTATTCCATGGTTGTCAATCTTTATGAGTCAATTAATATACTCTGTTGTTCAGAATTATTCCTCTTATAAATGATGTTGACATCTTCCATAAATTATGTTGATATAAATTGAATTTGCATTTTTTAATTATATAAATAAAGTATGCATGTAGTATAGATATTTCAGTAGGAATAAACACTTACATTATTTTCAGACCAAACAATAGCATTCGCTCCTATAGCAAAATGGTCTTTACTCGTGACACATTTTACATACTTAAAAGCTAAAAGAAATACAATTTGAAAATCATTCAATGGTAACAACTTAGTTTTTTTTTAGTCAGTATAATTTATTTTTAGATTTGTGCAATGAAAATTATCTGTGCTTGGTATTATCTATTTAATTTAATTTAAAATTGGAAGGAACAGAGATACATGAAAATGGTTAATCCAGGCAAACAAAAGAAATTCTAAATGCAAATGATTACTATCAGAGTAATATCCTTCTAGCACTAATTGAATTTAAATCAAAAAAGTCCTTAGTAAATAAAAAGCAGTATGTAATGCACAAAATTAATTTTGTATTGTAATAAAGAGACAAAAGTATACATGCTGGAATTGCAAAACTGGTCAACATATAAAAAGAAGCAGACAACATCTAAAAGAGTCATTGGATGGTGGTTTCCTTGGGATCTGGATAAAGTGAGAGCAAAGAAAGGGTTAATTGTAATTGTCTTGTCCTCACAAACACAAGAAAATGCCTCAATCCAGGACTACTTATATGCAGAATTAAACACAAGAAAATGCCTCAATCCAGGACTACTTATATGCAGAATTATTTAATTCAACATAAAAGAAAACAGATCATTTGCTGCTGCCTTCCCTCATAAAAAATCATCTTCAAAGCCTTGAGTGTGTCCTTACATTGCTATGTACCAAAAGTGTGAAAATGTTAACGTAATTAAATCAAAGCTAACTCCTACTGAACACTTTGTCCCCCAAAGACCATGCATGGTATAATCAACATTCTACTTAAACACACATAATTTACCAGTAAGATACAGCAATTTGTGTATAAGCCAATATGTTTGCATACTAAACTAACTACACCTTCTCGTACCAACAGACATTCACTGTTTTATTCTTCAAGAGATTAGTTTGTTTATGGCTTAAGAAGTAAACTGTAATAAGTTTTTAATTATTTGATTAACACTAGTATCTGGATGAATATGTGTATGTTCTTTACATTTTATTAGCAATCCATAATTGTTGTTTATTTTAATCTGTCTTAATAAAATATTTACCATTAATATAAAACTTTCATTGCACATTCTTAATTTTAGTTTATTGTATATTATTATTAAGTTTGGAGGATTGTATAAATTACCTATGTCAACATGTTCATTTAACACTGGAGAAAATTCTTAAAAAATATTAATTCTCAAGAAAGTGAAATCAAATATTATTACATTTAGTTATTTATTGTGAAACTATAAGATGTGATGCAGTGGGAATCAATATGTCTACAAACCTGGTGCCCTTTTAAATAAAAAAAACTGATTATGCTGGCAATGCAAACCTGAATAAAAAATTAAGTAAGTCAATATAGAAATGTAGTTATGTTTTGTGAGGCTTTCTAATATCAATAATAGATAAGTACAGATATAACTTGATTAAGAAAAACATTAGCAATTTATAATGTATAATGCTTAAATTCATTGAAAATGATACTATATATATATATAAATAAAGTTTGATATCTGTATTCGTTTCACAATATATGTAATATACAAATCAATATATATATATCAAAATACAGTACAATTTATATAAATTATATTCTTTTAGAAGTACTTTTGACTATACACTTTGTAGTTTTTATCAACTATATAACGTTGAATAATCAAAACGAGACAACCCTTAACAATACCCATAGTTCAATTCAGATTTCCCACGATTCTGTTATCTTAACATTTGATGACTGGCGATTCATTAACATTTGACGATTTCTTGAAATCAACATAGCCTCTTTTATTTTATGTTTATTATGACAACGTTCAATTTGAATAATTTTCATATTTTTATAATCAAATTTAAATCCATATTGACAAGATTTATTATGATCAAATATAACATATGATGAAGGTTTATTTACATCTGTTCCATATTGATTCTCTTTTGAATTCTATTATATAAAAGCATATTTTCTTTTATTCTCTTCTCAAATGTACACTTAGATTCACCAATGTATTGTACGCCGTATCCACATATCAATCTATATATAATAGAATTTTGATTAAACTTAGAATTTTGAATTTTAGAATTATTAAGCAATCTATTTATGTTATTTGTAGAGAAAAAAGCAATATGACACAAACCATTATAAATTTCCCTAATAAACTTGACCTGCTCATCTGATATAAATGGCATTGAAATCCATTTCATTTTGATATTTTTATTTTTAATTTTATTATAGTGTTGATTTCTTTTAAATCCTTTAATAATATTAGCAATTGCATTTTTATAATAACCAATTTTCAATAAGTCATTAACAAATAAATGTACATTTTTAATTTTATCACTAAAATATTTGCATAATTTTTCATTTTGAAATAAGAATGATTTCAATCCAGACAGCTTATGACACATAGGTACATGTGATTCATATGGAATAAAACCTCTAGTTTCAATTGGTTTAATTAACATAAGATAATACAAACTGTAATCATTAAGAGTAACTTGAATATCCAAGAATTTTATGGAATTGTATTTCTCTTTAGTTATAACCCATTTTATATCCTTAATCTCATTTAATTCATTAAATAAATTGACTATTAATTCTTGTTTTCCACAAATAAAAACATCATCCACATATCTATGATATACTTTAATTTCTTGATATTTCAATTGTTTTAAAATTTTACTTTCATATGTTGATATAACAAAATTACAAATTTGAGCAACAGCAGGAAGACCCATTGGCCAACCAAAATTCATTTTATAATATTCATTATTAAAATTAACATAAATATTTTTATCAATAAACTGCAATACTTTTATAATAAAATTTATAATATCAGACTTTACATTTTTTGAAACAAGAGCATTATAAATAATATTAATTGACTCTATTCTATCTATTGATCCATACATTTCATTTATATCAAAAGTACAAATTGTGTCATGTAAATCAATATTTATATTCTTAATTTTATCTACAAAATCAAACGATGATGAAATAGTATATTCTCCAAAACCTAAAATATCTTGAATTAATAATTGAATATATCTACATGTTTGATAATAATATGCACCACCAAAATCAACCATCAATCTCAATGGATAATTTTCTTTATGTAGCTTTATATTCGAAAATATCCTAGGGCAAATAGCAGATGATGGATATAAGTTATAATATGTATGACTATCAATAGCTTTATTCTTAGCTTTTTTTAAAATTTCATTTATAAATTTCATGCGAGATGTATCAATATTTATTATTTCACTATTTTGAAATTTAAGCTTTTTCATTTGATCCATAACTTTTTCATTATATTTTGTTCTTGTAAACAAACACATATGAAGGTCCTTGTCCTCCTTTAAATACACTAAGTCATTATTTAATAGGAAACTTTTAAATTTATTAATTTGACTTAACCATTTATCATTCCTATTATATTTAAAGTTTTTATTTTTAACTGCTTTAACAATGTTATTACAAATATTCACATCACACTTAATCACACTAAATGAATGTTCTATTGCAGAATTCAATTCAAATTACAATCTTTCCATCCACCACCAACATATTTCGATCCGAAATTTAAAATATATTTTTGACTGAAATCCAAATTTATACCAGACAAGTTCACATAATTTTGATCATTCATTTTATCCGGAAAATTTTTATGAAACAAATGTTCAATTTTCTTGTTAAATTTATCAACATTTTTTAAATAAAATGGTTTGTGTCATATTGCTTTTTTCTCTACAAATAACATAAATAGATTGCTTAATAATTCTAAAATTCAAAATTCAAAGTTTAACCAAAATTGTATTATATATAGATTGATATGTGGATGCGGTGTACAATACATTGGTGAATCTAAGTGTACATTTGAGAAGAGAATAAAAGAACATATGCTTTTATATAATAGAATTCAAAAAGAGAATCAATATGGAACAGATGTAAATAAACCTTCATCATCTGTTATATTTGATCATAATAAATCTTGTCAATATGGATTTAAATTTGATTATAAAAATATGAAAATTATTCAAATTGAACGTTGTCATAATGAACATAAAATAAAAGAGGCTATGTTGATTTCAAGAAATTGTCAAATGTTAATGAATCATCAGTCATCAAATGTTAAGATAACAGAATCGTGGGGAATCTTAATTGAACTATGGGTATTGTTAAGGGTTGTCTCGTTTTGATTATTCAACATTATATAGTTGATAAAGACTACAAAGTGTATAGTCGAAAGTACTTCTAAAAAAATATAATTTATATAAATTGTACTGTATTTTGATATATATATATATATATATATTGATTTGTATATTACATATATTGTGAAATGAATACAGATATCAAACTTTATTTATTACATATATAATGGATTTAAAGATTATAAGTAAAACGTGGATTTTAAAAGAATAGCGGAAGATAACGTTAAAGATTATTACGTTAAAATGTAGATTAAACTTTTTAAATGCCTGTCATGATTTAGAAGTTTTCCCGAATTGCTGTTTAGTAAAAATAAACAAATCTTGCAAATTATCAGATAAAATTACTAATGATATAAAGGAAATTATTTTAAAGAATATAATTAAGCAATGCAAATGTTTGCTATTTCGTCAACGGAAATATTTAACGGCTTTAAATCATTTTATTTTGATGAAAAATTGTGATGATTGGTTTAACTATAAGTGTTTTTGTCAAAAAATTTTTGATAAATTTTATTTAAAAAATGTTGATAAATTTAACAAGAAAATTGAACATTTGTTTCATAAAAATTTTCCGGATAAAATGAATGATCAAAATTATGTGAACTTGTCTGGTATAAATTTGGATTTCAGTCAAAAATATATTTTAAATTTCGGATCGAAATATGTTGGTGGTGGATGGAAAGATTGTAATCTTGAATTGAATTCTGCAATAGAACATTCATTTAGTGTGATTAAGTGTGATGCGAGTATTTGTAATAACATTGTTAAAGCAGTTAAAAATAAAAACTTTAAATATAATAGGAATGATAAATGGTTAAGTCAAATTAATAAATTTAAAAGTTTCCTATTAAATAATGACTTAGTGTGTTTAAAGGAGGACAAGGGCCTTCATATGTGTTTGTTTACAAGAGCGAAATATAATGAAAAAGTTATGGATCAAATGAAAAAGCTTAAATTTCAAAATAGTGAAATAATAAATATTGATACATCTCGCATGAAATTTATAAATGAAATTTTAAAAAAAGCTAAGAATAAAACTATTGATAGTCATACATATTATAACTTATATCCATCATCTGCTATTTGCCCTAGGATATTTTCGAATATAAAGCTACATAAAGAAAATTATCCATTGAGATTGATGGTTGATTTTGGTGGTGCATATTATTATCAAACATGTAGATATATTCAATTATTAATTCAAGATATTTTAGGTTTTGGAGAATATACTATTTCATCATCGTTTGATTTTGTAGATAAAATTAAGAATATAAATATTGATTTACATGACACAATTTGTACTTTTGATATAAATGAAATGTATGGATCAATAGATAGAATAGAGTCAATTAATATTATTTATAATGCCCTTGTTTCAAAAAATGTAAAGTCTGATATTATAAATTTTATTATAAAAGTATTGCAGTTTATTGATAAAAATATTTATGTTAATTTTAATAATGAATATTATAAAATGAATTTTGGTTGTCCAATGGGTCTTGTTGCTGTTGCTCAAATTTGTAATTTTGTTATATCAACATATGAAAGTAAAATTTTAAAACAATTGAAATATCAAGAAATTAAAGTATATCATAGATATGTGGATGATGTTTTTATTTGTGGAAAACAAGAATTAATAGTCAATTTATTTAATGAATTAAATGAGATTAAGGATATAAAATGGGTTATAACTAAAGAGAAATACAATTCCATAAAATTCTTGGATATTCAAGTTACTCTTAATGATTACAGTTTGGATTATCTTATGTTAATTAAACCAATTGAAACTAGAGGTTTTATTCCATATGAATCACATGTACCTATGTGTCATAAGCTGTCTGGATTGAAATCATTCTTATTTCGAAATGAAAAATTATGCAAATATTCTAGTGATAAAATTAAAAATGTACATTTATTTGTTAATGACTTGTTGAAAATTGGTTATTATAAAAATGCAATTGCTAATATTATTAAAGGATTTAAAAGAAATCAACACTATAATAAAATTAAAAATAAAAATATCAAAATGAAATGGATTTCAATGCCATTTATATCAGATGAGCAGGTCAAGTTTATTAGGAAAAATTTATAATGGTTTGTGTCATATTGCTTTTTTCTCTACAAATAACATAAATAGATTGCTTAATAATTCTAAAATTCAAAATTCAAAGTTTAATCAAAATTTTATTATATATAGATTGATATGTGGATGTGGCGTACAATACATTGGTGAATCTAAGTGTACATTTGAGAAGAGAATAAAAGAACATATTCTTTTATATAATAGAATTCAAAAAGAGAATCAATATGGAACAGATGTAAATAAACCTTCATCATCTGTTATATTTGATCATAATAAATCTTGTCAATATGGATTTAAATTTGATTATAAAAATATGAAAATTATTCAAATTGAACGTTGTCATAATAAACGTAAAATAAAAGAGGCTATGTTGATTTCAAGAAATCGTCAAATGTTAATGAATCGCCAGTCATCAAATGTTAAGATAACAGAATCGTGGGAAATCTGAATTGAACTATGGGTATTGTTAAGGGTTGTCTCGTTTTGATTATTCAACATTATATAGTTTATAAAAACTCAAAGTGTATAGTCGAAAGTACTTCTAAAATAATATAATTTCTATAAATTGTACTGTATTTTGATATATATATATATTGATTTGTATATATATATATATATATATATATATATATATATATATATATATATATATATATATATATATATATATATATATATATTTGTATGGTCACACACGTTCTACCTTCCACATGACTTTTTATCATGGAATAGCTTCAAGCCATCCTGATCTTGATTTGATTTGAGACCAGTTTTCAATTTGAACCCCATCCCAAGATCCCAGATAAAACACCCAAAGTATGACCTATAATGACTGTACAATGATAAAATGCACCACAAACTAGCTCAAATGATATGATTACTAATGAGACTACTTAATTGATTCTAAAATAATGCAGGATAGAACTATTTATGGATATCTCTGAATAAGTCAATGCATATATATTTGGGTTGCCAAAACAACAGTAAACACTAATACTTAATCTAATTAATAAATAATAATGGGTCAGAAACTAAGTATACTATATAATATTTAATACAAGCAATGATTATATAAATGATGATGATGATTTGCCTAAATTTTTTCTAGTCTTAAAACATGAAATTACAATATACAAAGCTAATGGCAGTTTTTCTTTTATATATGCCAATAATTGATGCATAATTACCTAAGGTATAGCTATATATATATATATATATATATATATATATATATATATCTATATATATATATATCTATATATATATATATATATATATAGCTATATATATATATATATATATAACACCTATGCTCTGACAAAACATATGTGTGATTAAAATATATATCACATATATGTCAAATGAGTTATGTATGTTGACTATTAATTTGATATTTATATAGAACGAAAATACATTTCTAATTTATTAAAAAGAAAGTGAAATTTATCTTCCAATACTTTATAAATCAGTTTATGGAAAGCATGAGAAATACAAAAGTATGATTTCAATTAAGTACTTGGCCAAGTACGATTGTTTACACTTGCATAGAAATGTAAAATAAGTTGATTTTAAAAGGAATAAATTCATCATGAATTACAAAGCAAAATATGGGTCATTATTTGTATTGAGCAATGAAAATGGTACTAACACATTATGAACATTTAAACAAGTATGAAGTGAATGGTTTTGTCAAAGATTCAAGAAGATCAAGAGTGACTTGTTTCAACAAGTATCTTTTGGTTGCGCAAATAGTTGTGGAATATGGGAAAAGCCAGATAAAGACTTAACCACAAATCTTTGATATTCCAACCAAATGATGAACAAATGAGAAAATAACATTTGTTTTATGTTTCAATCAATTATAAAATAACACCACAGGAATGGCAAACCCTAAGAAATCAAAGGGATCGTTCATGCTAGAAATGTTAGGAACAGAAATAATATAATTGTCATAATGTTAAATTTAAAGCTAAATTATATAATCTAAATGCTTGATGTGACAACTTGGTCAATAATATTAAAATTAAACTTACGACAGGCAAATGCCCAAATTTAATTATATATTAATATCCCTTATATCATGCTTCCTCCAAACATGAATGCTGGAAGACTAGGCTTAACTCAGAAAATATATATCTCTCCCTCACAAAACTTCATCAAACCCTTAATGAATTCCAATTAACACATGTGAATAATCTACCAGAAATTAAAATAACCTAGGCAAGAACATAGTAGCTATAAGTTAAGCTAATAAAATTTATATCACTCTTGGTAAAATTATATACAATAATTTAATAAATCTTTCAAAGTGATAATTAGTAAAACTATTATTAATTTAGTTCTTATAGGCAAGAAATAGGCTATAAACTTTATACATTAAATATTTTTAGGATAAATTTAAATAAAAACATTATAGAGTTGAGAGTATTATTGGCATAATATATCGTAAGTAAATGACATTAATAATAATTAAAACAAATACAAATAAAAGTTAGTCAAAATAAACTGCTATAAGAAGAAAAATTAAATTAATAAATTATTAATTTAGAACTAGAGATGTAACAACATAGAGAATTACTGTGTAACAATTTAAGCATAATTGGATGAATAAACAAGATTTAAAGCAATCATTACTTTTAACATAATTAGCATGATAATTCATGAATAGATTGGAAAGTTGTCATTTAATCAAAATTAAAAATTACCAGTCCTTCATGACTTGCTTGTTGATTTAGGAGCTCAGAGTCCAGTTAGGTTTAGAAGAAACATAGGTGCACACTGAACTCAAATAATATTCATTTTGTATATTGGTTTCATTATGGATTTTAGGCAGCTTACGATTGGGTATTTGATCCAGAAATCAGATCACTGAAGTTAGCAGCATGCCATACTGTGAATATGATTAAGGTTCAATATTAAAATGGACATAATTTTCATTGGTAACTCTTCTTAAAATTAAAAGTAATGACTGCTTCTAGGTAATTTTTCAGGGTATTTGTATGCTCCTTTCTGTGATTTTCCCACCCATTCTGATCTCTATGTCTTACAGCTAAAGCTTTTGTATTATTACTAAAAGGAATTTCTCTAATTGAAAATTTATCCATTACCTCAATAAGACCTTCAAAATCTAAACAAACAATTTTAAATTAGAACCACCCCATTGTCTTTGAAAAAGGATGATTTAAAATTTATCGAAGTAATGTCACTTTTTTTATTCATATGTTATAGCATCAGCTGGTAAGTGAACCCACAACCGTCTGCAACCAACTACTTGAAAGGCCGCTGCACTGACCTCTCAGCTAACAATGTTTGACAAGAATGAATCTTTTGATCATAAAAATTTGACAAAATTGCAAAATATAAAATAACATTCCAGTGTAATGAAATCTTATACTAATGCATATTTAACCATTTATAAGCAATACATGCCTGATCAAATCCAAATACTTTTTAAAGAGCAAGATTTATTATTATTTTGCCATAATATAATTGGTAGTATATATTGAATTAAATATAACATAATTAGTTTTAATAAACATTTAAATAACAGAGCAGTTTTTAACATAATTTCGATATATACGAAAAAGGGTATAAAATCTCATGACAGGATCTGGAAATATTTACAATTAGTAATGGGGATTAAATTAAGTAAATAGGTGAAATATCATGAAGCTTGGATCAAACTTAAATCTGACAGCTTCAATATATATTTGAAATGTGAAGTTGATTCTAATCTGTAAAAAGGTTATTTACATAAATAAATGAATAGTTGCGAAAAAGTGAAATACAAATACAAATTAATTAAGGAATCAAAGGGTAATTTTATTATTTTCAGAATATATTCAAAGAATCAAAGAAACTATGATCTTAGGATGATTATAATATTTATTTAAGCCTGGAATGTGGTTGAATTTGTTTTAATAAGGAGTATAAATAAGTAAAACAAATACAAAATAAATTAGCAAAAAATTATGTACATTTTATGTATAATAGTCTGACACATAAAAATTTATAGAGGTGAATTCAGTAAATTTTACTTTGATGAAAACATGAATATTGGTTTTTAAATTTATTTATAAAAATGATCAACATAAACATCAAAATAAATGTTCTCATAAATCCAGATAAGAACAAGAAACCAAAAGAAAGGATATTGTTTCTAGCATTAATGACTGTATGTAATAGTTTGTAAACCATTAAATTTATTATTTCAATTATATATATATATATATATATATATATATATATATATATATATATATATATATATATATATATATATATATATATATATATATATATATATATATATATATATATATATATATATATATAACATTACAAGCATAAAGCTAAACTAGTCAATATAAAATCAAAACTACCCCAAATCCAAAATTAAACCAGACCAGCATAAAAATAATATTAAAACACAACCTAAGGTTTCACTGCTACAAGTAGACTTCTCAAGTGTAAAGAACTACAAAAACTACACAATATATATAATATTAAAAACTACCCACAAATCCATTCACTCCCCATTCACCCTTAATATTAAAAGAACTCTTAATTAAGTTAATTGCTTCAGAATAATAAATTTTCAATAATAAAGACTCTTTAATTCTTCTTTTGATTTCATTTCTCTCAAAGAAGACAACCTTACCTTCATCAAAATCAATAGTGTGGCCTATATCTTTTTCATGGACATACAAAGCAGAACTAAAATACCTATTTTTAACTCTACTTTTATGAACCTTTATTCTTTCATTTAAACTCAAACTACTCTGACCTATGTAAACCTTCTACCAAAATAAACAAGGAATAAAATATAGTACACCAGTCTTTCTATCAAAAACTTTTTTTGTATTATTTAATAAATTATTCAATGTAACACCCCTTTTCCAAGCAATTTTCTTATTTCCAAACAATTTACTATTTCTACACACAATTTTATAAGAAGACAATTTAAATGGCAAAGAAATAAAATCATATTTTTCTTTAATAATATTTGTATGGATGTAAAGGTTAAAGAAAAATTTAAGTATTGTTAATGTTTGATAGATATACTGCTGCTCCATTTCATAATTCTAATATCTAAGTCAATTAATAATTTAAATCAAAAAGGATAAATAAATATGTGTGATTATTGCAATTACTGTATAATAATAATTTTATAATACAAAGGGTTTGAAATAATATTATTTTATAATATTACATAACTTTATATTTTAACATATGTGAAATCTTTTTTTTTTCAAATTGTAGAATTTCTTTATTAAAATGATTATATGATTTATTACTATTTCTTTGATGTTTTGATGGTTATATTCATATTGTATATTATGTGTAATAAATTTATTATAGTTATCAATTGTTATGGGGTACTAGATCTCAAAAAATAATTATGTCACTATTTTTTTTTTTGATGTTTAAGCAAAATCTATCAGAATTTGATGTTGTGTTGGGTATGTTCATGTAATTATTGAGTTATTCTTATTTTAAAATTTTCACATAAAACTTTAGACATTCATGTCATACACTAAACATTTACTACAGGTTTTAAGGTCATTATAATTGATTAATTAAATGTCATCTATATTGTTGTAAATAATATATATAGCTTGCATAGTGCTCATCTTTATCAACCTATAATTTTTTTCAGGTTAGCATACCTTATCAATATCATATTCAATGCAGATGTGGATATAAAATAGAGTTAATAATATATATATATATATATATATATATATATATATATATATATATATATATATATATATATATATATATATATATATATATATATATATATATATATATATATATATATATATATATATATATATATATATATATATATATAGGAATGTGTGTCAATCATTTTCACAATAGTAACCACATTATCTCAACAAGTGTACTTATGGATTAGTATTTATAATATATATTTTGCCATGTTTTTTATAATATTACATATTTAAAACCATTAAAATAACATAATTGTCTACAAATAAAATTATTCTTAAATGTATCACACGATGTTTACTATTGAAACATTAGTTGCTGGAATAAAAAAAATATCGATTTTGGTTTACTTTATATACAATTAAGTTCATAATCAATAAATAAATGGTGATCTTTAGTGGTTTAAAATATTTTAATCACATAAACATTCCTACATCTACTAACTTTCTATTTTACTATTATATAATGATATTACATTGACTGTAGAACATAAAGGGAATTCAGAAACAAAAACATAGTAAAATAAACAAAAAACTTTATTAGTAATTTTTTAAAAATTTTTGAAATGTACCACTAATAGTATTATCAGAAGAGAAATGAAATATATACCATTTTTTAATTGTAGTTAATTAAGAATAGCTGTGTTAATATTGAATTTCCTTTTTCAACTTATTTATTATTGTTTTGAAATTTTTGAGAAGCAATATTTTAATAACATTTTATGTTTATTTGACACTGCCTCAAATAAAAATAGTACAATGTAATTATTGGTAATTATTTAGTACTTTAATCACACATTCATAACCCAAAATTGAATATCAGGTGTGAGTAATGATCATATACATCATAACAAAAAATTCTTTTTCATATATTTCACGTGTAATACATTCCTCATATTTCTTAAGAAATGTAATGAAAAATTAAAAACTTTATAATATGTAACCCAAAACAGAAACTTGTCAAATCCTCAAAAATACCTTTACTACAAAAATATTAGCAGAGTGTTGCATTTGAATAATACCTCTTCACTAGCATAATTGTTTTGGTCTTAACTATTCTGGATTGTATAAGAAAGCATGTATCTAAAAAAATCATTAATTAGAAAGCATAATTAATGGGTAACCTATAAAACCTAATTGTCTATAAATAATTTTTGGATATATGGTATTGCTACATCTCTTTAAAACATCTTTGTAAGGATGCTTTCTTATTAAAAAAGGTTTATACTTGTTCACATCATTTGAAGCAATGATTTCTTTGTTCTAAGAGAAATTTTAAGCACCACTATTGCATTTTTCAATCATAATAGCTTACGTTTCAGAGTCTCACATAATATATTGTGTCAGGCACTCTAAAAGTGCCACACACAAAACGGCTGTAGTTAAAGCTACAGCTCCATTATATTAAACAAAAGTATTAAATTATGTAGCTATGATAAACATAATATAAAATGGATGAAGTTGGTCTATGTACATATTTCTTACCCACACATGCACAATCAAGAGTTGTAATTTGATGCATATTATTTTGTATGCATACACTATTTTTTTATTATTTGTTTTTGTTGTAGTAAGAAATGTAAACCTCTTACATTTATAATTTTCTTTCATTTTTCTTGTAAAAAGTTATTTACATGTTGGAACATGTTATAATTTAATAAAAATATATGAAATAATTAAAAGTAACTAAATGTTACTGTGCGTCTATATCTTTTTTTTTTAATTACCAAATTTTCTAGATTTAATGCATTAAGAAAATTCAGCTGGCCATTGTTTTACTAAAATCGATGTACACTAATTAGTTAACGGTCATCCTGCCTTGTGCTCTTATTTTTCTAAACAAAAGAGTTTGAAGAATGCTGACACCAAGGCAGAGATAGAAAAATCTTGTTTATTGTTGTAAAGGTATTTTTAATGTCTAATGTAAAGCAATTTTTTTTTTTATAATTAATTTGTTTTCAACTGATATTTATCACTTGAGTGGTCTGAGTTCGCCTCTATAAAATTAAAGAAAATAATAAAATTTATTAAGAATAAAATTATGTAAAAGAAAGGAATGTGCTTTGCCCACATTAATTAGCCAGCAAGAGAAAAGCTGGAAGCAATTATTCGAAGGTGGATAATCAAATTGAATACGTATTGGATGTGCTACATATATATATATATATTGTAACGATCCGGGGAGAAGGAGACTTCACGTAATCTGCACTACGGGGCGCCATCTAGGCATTTGAACCTAGAAAAATTTATAAAGTAGGCAGATACGTAAGTAAAAAAAAAAATTTATTTTGATTCCGGTCGTTAGCCCATGTCACTAGCTCAGTGGAATAGCAGAGATTAAATAATATAATATCTTATCTAATTAGATTTCAACATTAAAAAATAAATAAAATAAGCCACTGCCAGTAATTAACATACAAACATTTATTTATGCACATATATATAAGATTTAAAATTATTTTAGTATTAGTTTTACATTTTAACATTTAACATTATTTTTAACTTTGATTTTTGACTTTAATTTACATTTAATTACTATTATATTCTAATTTTACATTTTAATTAAGTTCGCACAGATAAATTGATGAAAGCTTGTTTATAATGTTGAATATAGATTGGTTACATAGATTTCACGGTCAAAAACATTTCAAAGTAAACATAAACGATCAAAATACAAAATTATTGATTACTGACAATTGCGGAGGGAAATTTATATGTAACCCAATAGTATTCACCATAAGATACTTGCATTGTCACCAATAACTTAAAAGACATCCGAATAAATACATTTTAGATACTCACCATAAGGTAACATTATTTATCGAATGTCTATATATTTTGATCAAATATGAAAACCCAAAACATACTTAACCGATAACCAATCCATGCAAGCGTCTATAAACAACTTAAATTTACTGCATATTTATTTAGGGCCGAGTATGAATAGACCACATAAATTTGCTTTTGAAAATACTATCCCTATTTAACCTTAGGCTAAAATTCGTAGTCAAACTGGCATCAATTCATCTGATATATCGATGTATTCAATGTAATAAAATACGGCAGCACAAAAGGTTAAGAGAAGAAATTACCTCTTATGAGATAGGAATATTACATCTATCTGCAAAGAAGAGCAATAAAACAAAAAACTCCATAGAAAGGAACTGCGGTATCCGACTTATAATTCCTTTCATAGGCAAACGGAAGTGTGCGGCGTATGAAGCGATTCTGCCTGTAGCGAATCAATATTACATCTACTAATCACACCAATATATCCAATCCATTGACCCAATTTAACCACGAACCAAATAACCTAAGATTACCCTCCCCTAATATAACTTTACAAATCTATACAGCCATTCACGCCCGACTTAAGTTTAACATTTATATAATTAATTTAACGGAAAACAAAAAAATCATGATAAAAACTTAAAGAACAAAAAAATAAATAAATGGAAATGATTTTACATAAATAAGAAAAAAAAATACATCAAATAACACTATTAATAAAGAATTTAGTTTGGTCAGATAGGATTCTATTGCATTATTTACTAAAAAGTTTTAAAATTTAGAGTTCTTGTTTCAAGTGAATATAAAGTTCTTACGATTTTTAAAACGTCCAACTTTATCCGTTGCTTGCCATGAATGTAAATTCCCACGCCGTCCTAAAGAGGTTAATATTCTGAAGGCCGATTTATTTATCCATCCGGAGATTTTTGTTTTAACTGGTCCTCAGATAGTTCATTTCTCTTTCTTTACTAGCAAAACTGAAGGGATTGAATGTGCGTCCTTCAATCTCTTCTCCCGCACCTCCACACTAACACCTATCTGTCACATTGTAATAATCATGATCACTCACTAACTAATAATTTCCAAACTTGTCCTTTTATATTACTTTGAAAGATTGACTTAACATTACGTCATCGATGTGATGATCCTTTTCGTTGAGGTCCGATTTCCCAATGGATTTATTTCATTTGCTAAAAGTTTCTATTGTTTCCCTATCTGACCGATGTTTTTACATTTAAATGCCCAAGGCTGGTTTACATTTAACTAATTAACAATCATTTCCATTTCTGATTAATTAACCTGTTTTCCAAATCAAAGATATATTTTTATCTGTAAATCTTTTTAAGTTTTTGTTTTTAAAATACCTTTTCTATTTTTAATACAGTTTTATTTTAATAAATTTTTTTTATCTGTGCGATTTAATATATAAGAGTTTAAGATGATATTTAATTTCAATTTTTAATTCTTAAAGAAAATTTTTAAATGCGAACTTTTTAATTTACTTTCATGTTTAATAAATAAATAAAAAAATGTAACGAACGTCTGTGCTCATTACAATATATATATATATATATATATATATATATATATATATATATATATATATATATATATATATATATATACACACTGTTCACCAGGTGTGGTAATTAATTAGAATACAATTTTTGAGGGAGAAACTAACAGTTAAGCAGATAAATTACATTATAATTTTTGAAGGGACTGAACAGTGGTAAAAACAGTAGATCTGTTTATGCAGAAACCATCAATAAATATACAGTCCAACAGTCAATGATTCAAAGTCAATCATTCCAGCAATTGTTAATTGGTCAGAAAAAAGAAATCTCTGCAATTATTTATCAATCATAAATTAAAGCAGAGATTACTTACGAGGACTACCAGCACTTTGAATACTGACTTAATAATTTAATGGTTACGGCTGCAGTCAGTATGGAATATATTAGATTACTAAAATCTTGGTGTTGCTTTCAAGCCCCTGTTGCTTCCAGTTGGATTCTGTCTTGGCATCATAGTCAGGCCTTAATCCAGAGGAAGAAAGAGCATAGAACCAAATCTCTTATGAAAAACATTTATTATAAAGCCAAAGTAACAGCTTTTGCACAAGTACCCCAGCAGTAAACCAACTCAAGATGGAGAGAATTCCTACATTAGCTAAAGTAACAGACATGGGATAGAAGCTTGCTTTGGTGCACCCATCCTGCTCTTTCTTGCCATCAAAATGTAGCCACCCAGGTAAAGTCAGTGAGGATGCTGAAGATCAATCACCACACTAAAATAATGAAAAAAAGAAATAGACCCCCAAACTAAAATAATGAAAGTTCTTTTTGCCCTGTGAGACAGATGTATATAGCATGTCCAGAAGTCCCCAGTCTAGAAGAAATCTCCAGACTCTATAGGGTAAAATTTATTTTAATCATTTAATATTGTTTTTCAAATACTATTTATATATTTTCTCATATAAAAAAAATTGAGTTGTGGGAAATAGAGGATCCTTTTTATTCCTGCATAAATACTATATCTTGGATTGAATAGGAAAGTATTCATTTATTTAACACTCTCAAAAGGCATGTGCTCAATTAGCTTGAAAGGCTGATATTTGAATGTAATATAATTGTAAACATGGCGCTAGATCAAATAATTGCTTATTTACTCATAATTAAGTTTGAGTAAGAATGATGTTTAGTAAATTCTAATCAATTTCACTGATGTCATTCAGTCAAAAAACATTGTAAATAGTAATTTAAAGTGAGAATTCTACTCATGCTCTCCTCAACAGTTCTTCAGATTTGCTCATATAAAAGAATTTGAGTCGTGGGAATAAGAGGATCCTTTTTATTTCTGCATAAATACTATATCTTGGATTGAAGAGGAAATTATTCATTTATTTAACACTCTCAAAAGGTGTGTGCACAATTAGCTTGAAAGGTTGATATTTGAATGTAATATTTATATATTTATGTAATACATTTATAACATATTTAAAATCTAATCACTCTGCAAAATTAATTTTTGATATTTCGGTAGTGCATTTATGCACAATTCTCTAAATTAAACTTATATTTACAAAATTTATGATGAGTATGTGTGTCTACTTTTATATTGCATTTATGTTTCAACTATTTAGATACACATCAATAAAGTCAAGATAAGATTAATAAAATAATGGGTTTATTTTATTTTTTTGTGTGCTTACACATCAGATAATACACTACTTTCAAAATATTAAATTGTGGAAGGAATGCAGAGAGAAGCATACATATACAACCGAGTATTTGGTAATAGTTTTTTTTTTTTTTTGTTATATTGCCTAAAATAAACGTGTGGGTATGGAACACAGACCACTTCATCCAAAACAACATTTTTTACGTATATAAATTAAGGGAGTACAGTTTTGATCACCTATAATATTTTTTTTATTTATTCTTTGTAATTGGTGGTTGGGTAGCAGGGTTTAATCATTATACATATTTATGTACAAATGAATAAATATTTTACTTAAATTATTTCACAGCATGTATGTGTTTTGTTAATTATTCTTTTATTTTTTAATAAGAATGTACAATTCCAAGGGCAGTTTTAGATTTTTTTATAACCTGAAATAAAGAGAGCTGAGCTTAGCATTATGGGACACTACAATATCAGGCAGTAGATATTTTAATATCCCAATAATATGTTGATAAAACCTATTGGTATGATTTGATGGATGCTGTGTATCCTTCCAAGTGAGAATCTTTTCTTCTGGGGAGTGGCATGTAAAGGTATCACAATAATGCTTTTTAATGGTATATAGTGGCCATCTTATTGTCCATAGGCATGGAAATGAAATAAACAATGCTTTGTAACCATGCTGAATTAATAGTATATTCTTGAAATTAAGTTATAAAAATGTATATGTAGATTAAGATTAGTACCCAAACCTTACATAAGATTTTTCATGCTTAATCTATACACCAGATTGAAATGTATGAGAGGGGTTGTGGAGGAGTGCCCGATACAATATAAACAACATCTTATTATTTGTAAAAGTTTTTTTTTACTCTTTATACATGAGTTTGTTTATTTGTAAAAGTACATTGTATTATTGCATATAAATATTAAACTTTGACCCTTACTCTAGCATTAATAATAATAAAAACAATAATAGATAGTCATGTTCTTCATTTAAATTATCAACCATGATCAAACATTGTCTAATTTGCTATTTATTTATCTGCAATAATATCTGTTCAATACATTCATGCTGATCATGAGATATTCAATAAGAAGTAATTCATGACAATTTTTGGCAATATTTTTTATTATATTTTTCATTTTTATTTGTCTTTAAATAAATAGTATATTTTACAAATAAAATTTATAATTACATTTTATTTAACAACATATAAATATTATTTCAAATGTTACATATAGAGCTTGGAAATACGCTCTTAATAAGCTTTGCAGAATGTTGCCAACCCCAGACCTATTTCTGCTACTGGTGTCCTTGATGAGGTGCTAGAATATTCAAGCATTAAATTTTATCCTAGCACCTTACTGAGGACACCAGTAGCAGAAACCTGTCTGGGATTAAAAATATTCTGCAGACCTTGTTAAGAGTTTATTTATAAGCTCTATATATAAGATTTGTAATACAAGCTTGTTAAATTCTGTCATGTGACATCTGAATTAATTTTTTTTTAATATTATTTCAAATACATTTATATAACATTACAATGTCTTTTAAAATTTGATTTTAAAATGTTTTATTATGATAATTAAATAATATTTAAGCTCAAATAAAATATATAGTTATATATCTTAATAAAATATACAAAAAATATTATTTCTGTTTACTTTTTCAACATATTTCTTTTAATTTACTATAATCCATCATCTTTTTTATTTATTTATTTATTATAATCATATTTTTTTTTATCTTCCTAACTAATGTGTGTCATAATTGTCAACAAGTAACAATTCAAAAAAAAATTTTATGTTTCTTTCCTTTGTGAAAGTATTTTTTAAGTGAACAATACGATGATTATTTGATCTTAGTATTAGCACATACACATATTTTGAATTTTTGTAACAGGTTAAGTTTATATCCACATAGTCTTCATTTTAATTTTGCATGATATACTCTTTTTTTTTTATTAAAGAAAGTTAAATGTATCAAATAAACGGTTGATGTTGGGATAATGCAACTTTTGCATAATAATAAAATTATGTCTATATAATGTATGCATGAAAATATGATGGAAATTATTTATGTAAAGTAAAAGCATACAATTTATGATAAATGTGTTTTGCTACTGATTAAAAACTAAATATTGAACACTACAATAATTATTATAAATTCGTAGCAGCACTCTGCTAATTTTCAATTAAAATATATTGTTTAAATGTGGATTAATCAACAAACATTTATCAAACAAGAATGAGTTCATTTTATTATAGAGTACATATTAAAATAAAAGATTAATTGTGGAAATATGCAATACATTTTAAATAAATATTATTTTATTTTGAAAACTCAATTTAATATAACTTCTTGTAAGAAAAGTATGTCTAGATAGATTTTTTTTCATTTCAAAATGTTTTTAAAATGTCATAAAAAATATTCAAAAGATAATGGTAAATTGTGGAATTTAGACCAATAGACCAATTGAAATATGACACTTTTTAAACACCAATAAAGTTCACATCTTATTATATACATATATTTAATTTTATAAGACAAAATTGTAAAGGGATAGAGTGGAAGTAAAACAGCATTGGAATATAAAAATAATATGTATAATGTGTTATATATGGTTCAGAAAAATCAATTGGTTTTAGAAAAGAAGAACCATGATAATATTGAAGTGGTCAGATCTAAGTTCAATCCAAGCTTCATGAGATCTCACCTTTAGCTTACTTCAAACCCTATCACTAACAGTGAATTTCCGAATGTAATGGGGATTTATACATTCAATACATGCTACTGTCGATTAAAACAGAGTATTATTTAAACATTTGTCAAACCGATTATTTTGTATTTAAACTAACGAATATTAATAACTTCATCATAAAATTATTCATGAAACATATATATTGTAATAGCGTGGATTGTATGTATACGTTTATGAATAGTTAAATATATATTCGTTATAAGGTTTCATTACATCGGAGTGTTTTATTTTTACTTTTACCATTTTTTTTAAGTGTCATAGCATTGGCCGGGATGCGAACCCGCAACCCGGAAAACTGCCTGCAAGTGCAAGGCAGTTGCACTGTTATGTGATTAAAAGATACATTCTTTCTATAAGATTTCAGATCATCCTTTCCCAAAGACAATGGGGAATTTTTATTAATTAGTAAAAATGATAATTTAAAATGTAAGGACGGTTTTTGATTAAAATCGTTTATTCAGATTTACGAATTCATTATCTAAATAGAAAATAAATTCAAATTAATGGATTTGAAACTCTTATCGAAGAAATGGATCTGAAACCAATTAACAAAATTTTTAACTTGTGATAATTTAAAAAGCTTTTAGCCTGAAGGCATCAGAGTCAGAATAGGTGGGAAACTGCAGCAATGGTATAAATAGAAAAGTTTCAAAGAAAAAGAAGCCATACTTTTTAGAACATTTGCTACCTGAAGCTATGTCACTTTAAATTGTGAATTTTTATAGTCTTTTCAGCATGGTGCATGGCTAACTTTGGGGGATCTATTTGCTGAATCCTGGAGTTCCTATAAAACCTTTAAAATGTAGCTTCAAATTAGAACTTTTCCATACCAATCATGAAATGCCAAAATGTTAAGAAAACCAACCCACAAATGCTAGTCATCTGAATTAAATTCATGCCTATGTTCATCTCCTAAACCCAGCCAGACTCTGCCATACAAATTAAGAAACAAACCATGGAAGGACTGCTATTATCTTTATTTTCTGAACTGCAACTTTCTGGTCAGTTTTTAAACTTTACTTTAAATCACATTTTAACTTAACTACTGTTAAAAGTTCTTCTTACTTTATAAGGTCTTAATTTGTGTAGTAATTCTCTATTTTTATTTGTAATCTTTAAATTAATATTTTGTTAACGTTTCTCTTATGATGGCGGTTCGTTTTAACTAATTATATATATATATATATATATATATATATATATGAATGATTATTAATATCATTTATTTTTGATTATATGCCAATAATACATCAACTCGATAATAATGACTTCCGTTACATTTACCTCAATAAAATAATATAGTATTAAATTTTATAGTTTAATTATTGCCCACTGAAACTAAATACGGTTCTACTAATTATTGGAGTTGAAACATTTATTAAATGTTTGTTATTTTATCAATGGCTGATGATGATTATTAGTCCATTTTATAACATATGCTTCCGATTATTTTACTTGAGTTCACAAAGTTATTTATTCATATTGATAATGTTAAAATGTTTTACTAAAGGTTGATAAAGAAAATGAAATCAATATTTTCTAATTTAAATTTTGTACTTTGTTAACATTCAGGGATGACATGATATTTAGGGTATGATTATTATAATTATATAATAACATTTAGTCATTTTTCTTAGGATAAGTTTGATTTTAATCTGACGTGAAGCAATTCTTATGTAATTCAGGCCTTCTTAATTAAATATGATGATCATTGAATCATCACCATTCTGAACATTGCTAACATGAGCCACCTCCTGCGTTGTAGGCTTGTCACATCGGTGATCTTATCATTACTTTAAATATATAAGAATCAATCATTTCCTCCCTCACTTGTTATTATATTGGAACACGAATAGTTCATGGTTGTTTCTCGACCTGACATTTTCTGTGATTCCATTGATAATTTTCAGGGCTGAAAAGATTTTTAAAATACAAGACACCCTTCTACTTTTTAAATCACTGACAAGACATTATATTTCATATTTGTTTTAATACTACAAGTAGTTAGTACCATTTATTTTTCGTTTCCAATAAAGCCCCACTCTTATACTTATAAATCGTAATGAATTGATTTTATTAAAATCAAACAACTTAATATTCTTTGTTAAATATGGAAATTATGCACTAAATATACATCATGCTTTTCATAAATTGATTTATGAATATGTGAAAATGAATCTCACATCTTTCTCTTATAAAATTACAATCATAATTCCTTTCCGAGTGAAATACCTTTATTTACATTTGTCTACCTGCCGGGGCATAGACATATATATTTCTCTGACACTTATGTATTAATTATTGGCATATGAGCATGACTGCCATTATTTATTGTAATTCACACTCTAAAGACTAGAGATAATATATTATGGTAATCATAACCATTTGAACAAATATTTATTATTAAACATCTTATATAACATATTTGGTTTTGAATTTTTTCATCAGTTAATAATTATTGTAAATATTAATGTTTACTGCCTGTATTGGTAAACTCAAACATACATATATAAATTGATCTAGAAATATCTGTAGCCATTTTATTGTATGTTAGCTAGAGTCAGATCAGGGGTCTCAGAAATCATCATCCATTGAGCTAGTTTCTTGGCGCACAGTCAGGTAAGTCAATATGTGTTATCTATTAATTTGTTCTAAGCTCATGAGTTGGGTTCGAATTCAGTTTGGTCATGGATTTAATTCTTGGTTTGAATCCGACTTCGTGTTTAGGTTGTTGGGGTATAACTTATGTTGACCAATACAATATACATTATGTGTAATTAAAAATAACTAACTTCATGTATGATTCAAAAGCTAATTTTGAATAGAGAGTTACAAGTCCAGTATAAAAGTGATATTTAAATACCACCATAACAAAGATAGTGGATTTTTTAAAAAAAAAGTTTTTCCGATATTTAGTTAAAGTTGACCGTTCTTTCTTAGTTGCATGTAAAATAAAAATTAAAATAGAATACATAAATTAGATCAAACTAAAATACAAGCTTTGAGGCTAGTATTTAAATTTTATTTAAAAGTTGGCTTTCCTATAAGTTTTTTATTTAAAAAAAATATTTTTTTTGAAATACATTGTTTTAGTAAAAGATTAAAAAGTTCAAAGTTTGCTTGAAACGTAATTAAAATCAATGAAGATAAAGTAAAATATTGAATTCAGATAAGCCATTTCTAGACTATCTTCTTATTATAAAAAAAGTATACATCGTGGGTATATGTGTTTGTATTTATCTTTTAGATAAATATATGTTTGCATAAATGTCTTGTTATGTGTACTCATATATATATATATACACGACCATACATATATTTATATAATAAGTGTCACTATATGTTTTCATAAATATATATATATATATAATAACTGCTGCAATGCTATAAATAGTAAATTATATATATATAAAACTTACTCTTAAAATTGAATAAAAAATATTATTAAGTTTACATACTTCCTTATTTGCTAAAAATAATCTATGAAAAATTTAAGTTGTATAAAACTGTATATCTGGATCAATCTTAATTATATATATATATATATATATATATATATATATATATATATATATATATATATATATATTTAAGAGATCTAGAGATGTTTGTTTATATATATATATATATATATATATATATATATATATATAAACAAACATATGTCTAGACATGTTACTAGTATACATAAGTATGTATATGTAACAAATCCGTTTCTATTTTATCTTTACATAATAAAGCTGAGTGCACATACTACCTGTTGTTGCTGTTGCATTTATACTTCGACCTGTCCAAGCATGTTATGTAAATATATGCTATTTAAATTAAATTATTTAAATGTTTCATTTATTTGATAACTGGTTGCACTTTTATGATGTAATAAACAAAAGAGAAAACATCATTCAGCTATCACATATGTAGAACATTAAGTGCCTTAATTTATGTAGCATGTACTTACATAACATATAGATCAAGGCAAAAATATAGTAGCAACACCAACTACCATGTGAGAGCAGGTCCAATAGATAAAAGTAAGGATGCTGAACAAGTGTGAATCAGGCTATGGAAAATGGGTCAATTAAAGCGGAAGAGGCAAGAAAGGGCCAAATATTGATTTATGATAGGAGATGAGGTCATAATAAGAATTAAACCTGTAGGTGATCCTGAAAAATGCATTTATAAATAGTTCTAACCAATTTATGATGGTTTATACATAATGATATAAAAATACAGCATCAAAGCATTTGTTATGGCACAGGGCATGGAGGAAAAGGGAACATACAATATCCAGTCATTAAGATTAATAAAAAGGTAAAAAGGAATATCCAGACAGACAATGAACACAGTACAGTAGTGGGCTGTAACTCTAGGACAAGAAAATTTGAAATCAGTCTCTGAAATACATGAAAGGGTATAAAACTAGATAAAAACAAATAATTATTAGTAATTAAAAAGCAAAGTATAAGTTATTATTAAAAATAAAATCATCAAAAAGGCAGATTTTATCTCAAATGGGGGAAAGTGTAATGTACCACTAATGAATAGAATTACACATCCATAATTTTCAATAAAAATTAAGATAAAAGTAATTTATAAGCAGCTCAAAGATTTATAAAAAAATAAAAAAAATAAACAAAAATACTATGGAACTATTATCAATAAATGATTGAAATAAATTTCATTGAAAAAAAAAATATTAAAAGTTTAATAGAAATATAATTTAAAGAAGTTTAAGAAACAGAAATGTAATTTAGAAGTTTGAAGAGTTTTTTTCTTTTAAACAAAATGGAGTTTGCCAAATAACAAAGCATGGGGTCATTTGATTATTATAATGTTTTACAAATTAAAGAGTGATAGATGGAAAAAAATAACTAAGTAAAAGGTAAAATTAGAATTCTCTCTTTTCATAAATTTAAAAGAGAAAAAACATGTGTGTGTGTGTAAAAATTAAATTGAGTTAAAATATAAAAAGAAAGCATATAAAGTTCAATTTACTTAAAGATTGTTTGGCCATTAAACAAAAGAATGGGAACAATAACTATAAAGTGCAGTAAATGAAAACAATGGGAAATAATTCAGTACCATGTGTTCTCCAATGGATAGATTAATCTAAGCAGGTATGCAGATTAAATAAACAATTGAAATATAATTAATAAAAAAATTACAAAATAATTAAACTAAATGGAAGTGATGAAAACACGATGAGAGGGGATCATATCAAAGAACTGAAAATCTATTCATCATCATTTGGACTATGAGTCAATTAATATCATGCAGTGCTAAGTAGCTAATGAAATATGAGTCCAGATTCCACTCCTGGACCAACATAAAACAAGAATTCCTCTAGTTAGAACAATGCCCACATAATAATATAAGCTGCCAAGGATGTCTTTCTCTATAAATGAAGAAAGTCAGTCAATGGCTAAACACATTATATGAAACCCAAGAGTCCAACCAGTTGGTAACTAATTCAGCAGATGAAAGTGAGAAAATGTATTCCTGAAGTATAAGTGCAAAAAACCTAGGTAATTATGAACGTGCTTATTTCCCATTCATAAACTGATCATGACTTTATGAAACATTAATAGCCATAGCAATCTGTGAATGCTTCTTATAATTATCATATAAAAGGAACTTTACTATGTGCTTGTATTTTTAATCTTTCATAATATAGTTTGAAATATGTATAAAGCTTACCTTAAGTAATCAGGGTATATTTCCTAGTATGAGTGCATACACATATGTATAATTTAATTATGTTATTCTTTTTATCATGTATTTAGAAAAGTATGCTAACAATTTTGTAATATTCCTTTTAGTAAATATTTTACAACATTTTTTTTATTAATTAAAAGTACTAAAATATAATTGTTTGTTTGCTAATTGTAGTTTGGTCATTTCTATTACAAAGCAGACTTCAAGTAGATTATAATAGTTTACTTTTACATAAATAAATAAAAAAGAGCTAGAAAAAAGTTAAGAAAAGTGCTAAATGTATTTATCTGATATCCAGGCATTCTAATTATATATTATAATTAACTGGTACCTGAGAATTTATCTCAAAATAAATAAAATGATTTGGATTGCAGGAGGGTTGAATTTTAGCAGCAAAAAATGTATATAGCCTGGAAATGTAGCCACAGGTTATATATCTCACAAGTATGGTTAGTTTATAAGTAACATCAGAAATCTTTTTGCCTCTGTATTTAACTTCTTTGCTTGTTGGACCAGTGTGCTACAATATTAAAAGTGCATCTGGAGTGGATCAAGATTTAATAATAAGTAGTATTAGTTTTGCAGTTATAATAATTTTATTTTTATATTTAAATAATCAGAGCAATATTTCACCCAATCATGTTCAATATATTATTTTCCCTGATTGTTTATGATGATGGTATTTTTGTTATATTTATATATTGGAATACTTCCATAATCTAGCATAAGTATATCAATTGTCTTCAGAAAAAAAATAACTTTATTTAAATATTCCAAATACTCTCAATTATTAGTAATAGCACCCAGGTTAGTATAAGCTCAATGTTTTGAAAGGTATAATTGTTCCCTCTTCTTCAGATGTTACTGGCCTAATTTGGCAGGATGGCTCAAATGGTTAGAGCATTACCTTAAAATTCAACATCCATGACTCTAAGAATAAAGGTTTGGTTTTCATATTAGTATTGCCACTGGTCAAGCCAGAAATATCAGAAGAATAGGGGGGTAAATATCTCTAAAAATGTTGTGCATATAACTAACCTGTGTGCTATTATAATATGATTTTTATCTATGTTCATTATTGTTTTTACCATCCTTTTTACAATTCACTATTGAGAAAAAAAGTAATAGCAAACATAGACAATATTAATATTATATGAATTTGGCAATGCAATGTTAAAATACTATGTGCTTTTACTAACAGTTGAATGTATTTGAAATATTTTATAAGGTTATTTTTTTCTAAAAAAAAAACATTCAATACTTATATTAAATGATGTAGATTGGCCAATATTATATATTCTAACCTAATAAACGAATGGCTTCAAATTTATTAAATCAATTCGGAAATCATAATCGCTTCCGTCTATGATTCGGGTAGCAAACCCTATATTTTTATCTAATATAGCTTGACGTTTGGTTAGTTATAATAATTCAGCTACAGCGATATGCAGTTCAGACAGAGATAGAATAAAAAAAAATATCATTAATAAAATAAATTTAAAAGGAAAATTTAGAATAACTAACATTCTTTCTCTATCCAAAACACATTCTCTGAGCTGTAAGTACTTGCACTGTTCGACAATGATGATGATGATTTCATGTCATTGTTAATATTACTGACTAAAACAAAACATTCATTAATTTGCCAATATGATCTCAATATTTTTGTTATTATACAATTATAAGTTTTAATCTCTTAAGCCATGCCACGCTTGTAATATTGATCATAATGAATCAATTCTTAATTTAAGAGCACTTATAATAATGACACTAATCTCAGGGTTCTCTGTTATTTTTAAAGATAAATGATCGGCAGTATTGTGTTGTCGCATATGACTGACATTCTGGTCGGCTATAGGAAACATTTACCTTATTAAATTCCAGGTGTCTTCATCCCCACATCAACTATTATAATATTTAACGAGATGATAACCATATTCAATAACAATGCATAATTTTGAATAATACAGCCCTTTTATCCAGAATCTCAGTCGGAATGATGAAAAGACAAGGGTGCTTTTGTGTCCTTCCATCATCCATGACAACACAATAATTTAACTAAGATTTATTACTTAGACACTTCACTTAACTGTGTACGAAATAATGTGCAACCAAAACCTACTAGTTTGGGAATAAAGTGATTTTACACACATATAAAATAAAATGTCTTGTTCTGAAGTTTCCAATTCCATAAATAATTCTTATTAAATTAAAATATACTGAAATATTCTGATCTGCTTACAATTGTCTATCTGGTGTATTGAATTTAAGATTTCATAAATGATTTTGGACTCAAGAAAGTATTGCAAGTATTATGCCAATATACTTTTATTTAGCACACAAGAAAAATGACTCAAAACAACTTGTAACAAGACTATAATTTATTATTAAATTTTAACAAGATTATAATTTATTATTACAGTTTAACAAAACTATCCTTTATGATTAACATAATAAACAAACATATACAATTTATTGGATCCCATATGGATAAAACAAAATATAACTAACATTAATTCGTCTATACTTTTAGACTTGGATTCGAACTACTTCTTCATCTTCTTTTTACATTTATGCAAATTGAATATAACAAAATAAATATTATTATCAATACATAAACTCATCCATTTAGTGTATCTTATATGAACTGCTGCTTAACTTTATTAACTCACTATTTGTTTTAAATAAAAATAATCTGATTCTAGGCAATGCGTACAAACGATTTTTATTATCATATCTTTAATTAGATGATAGTTTTTTATTTAGATAACTTATTATAATTTATGGGTTATTTATCAGAAGTTACACTTATTATTTTAACGTTTACCTTAATAACAACTAAAGTTGTTATACACATTGTATTCCTCAGTATAAGTTATATTGTGAGTGCTACTTAATCATTAACCCGAATTAAACCTAGTATTTGAACTCTCCTTTGGCAAATAAAAATTTCTAAATCACGCAATTTTAAACTTACCCTCTCCATTGATTTACGTGTGGATTACCAGCACTATTCCGCCGCACAATCCAGACATTAATCATATATACTAGCACGCTATTTATACTAAATGGATCGTGAGGAATTAACCTCCAATATACCCGTTATCTTGCCATAACTTTCTAAACAAAACACAATATTCAATACCTTCCGTGGTGGAATTATCTCTATTTTCTCATGAGGAATATGGAATAATACCGAAGGTCTGTAGAGTTAACTACTACATTATAATAGTTTGGTGGGTCCTTGCCTCTTACTTGGGCATAATAGGAACACACACCAAATATAATCCTCTCCTGGGATTTTAACGAATGAAATACACTAAATACGATATAAATTACTGATCGTACTAACTCTGAGAAGCGATCATTTGGGTTATAAACATCCCCGAATACTAGATTTATCTATTCCCCTCATGGAAAATAAAGCTTTTGGGGAGATCATTTTCCATCCCACAAAATAGATACATTACAATTATTACTTATGCAAATAGTAAGCATATACCTATGCTATATCGGGGCAAGACAAGCAAATACACTAATTACACTAAATTTATGTTCCAGGGTATACTTAGATCAACGTCTAAAATCAATGGATATCACAGAATTAAAACATAATAATTTTCACCTTTGCCAAATAAACATTCAACAAGTAATTGGTAGTATAGTATTTTGAACTAAATCAAGTGAATGCGTTAATAAAAAATAATTGGGAATAAGTTCCTCCATTAACATAGTATAAATTTGTTTCAAACTTTAAATAAGTAATATCCTGTATAGCACTTCTCTTTAATTACTTCTGATAATTTTAACTAGATATTTTACCTATTAAGTATCTAAATTTTTCTTCTTATACGCATCTAACATATAAATTTATACCCATAATGCATATCATAAGTAAACACATTTTATAAAAAAAATTTTTTTTCATGTCGAATATAAATTTAACCTAGAATAATTATATGAACACATACCTTTATGATTACAAGGTCATTTAAATATTACATGACTATACAGCCTTTCACCTGTTGATATAAAAAAAAATGCACATAATTTTACAAATTAAAAAAAAAAAATCATTACTTAACAAGTGCTTATTATCTCACTAGAAAAATGTTTTCCGTTGGGCAATTTATCCAGATGAAGAACTTGATTCATTCGTAGTTCACGAAGCAAAATTTAAAATAAGAAACACATTTTATTATTTCATTTATATAAAAGTTGCCTCCATTCTGGTGCAATTAATAAATTAGGCAAAGAAAACATAGCAGCGTTGGGTGTTAACTCTTCCTTGAATTAACTGATATAATTTTGGGATCCAAGAAAACAATACATATTTTAACATGACGAATATTTGACAATAGACGATCACATATACAATTCTTTTCTTTTTACTATTGGCGATACATATCATTTTTAGCTAGCTGGCTTATGAATAAAACTAATGTGCGAATTTTCCAAAATACTATTATTATAGCGACTGCAGCTGACTTACGTGGATATAAAGTTTTAACGACTCCAGTTGATGTATAATATAACATATTATATTATGGTTATAATTAAGTCACTAATGTTTGTAGTTTTTATTCCTACTCTAGGAATTATAATTTTTCTTTAATAATGAATTCTCCGTAAAATGCACACATACAAATTTTCCGATATTTGCCTTGAGAAAATTTATATTTTCTTTTTTTAAAAATATACAGGTGCATAAGTAAATATCCTTTATCATTACTATTATTTTTAGATAATTTTCAGTGAATAAACATATTTTAACATGGGGAACTTACATTATTTTCAAAGCAGACAATTTCTTTTAGAAAGAGCGCGAAATTTTCTAGTTAACTTTTCTTGGCTTTTATAATATGTCTTTTAATCATAATTTTTCTTTTATACCACAAAAAGATAATTAAATGAGGTAAAGTTAACAACTCATTGATTATTTCCTGGAAATTACTTATATTACTTATTTTAAATATAATGACACTTTCCGTGATTGCTGTAGTTAATACGGTCATTTTGAACTTTAGCATAAGATAGTACATTTTTGCGTATAAAAAGCTTTAAAATAGGTAGATGGCCACAGAAAACAGAATATCTTATCAAATAGGATTAGCCATGCATGATATTATTAAAAATTTACTGGACTTATATTTATTTCTGCAATAAAAAATAATAAAAATTTTGTTACCGAATTTCAGTACTGCTTCCTCCTTGTAAAACTAATGTCAGACTAAACTTTCTTCAAAATTTGGTGGTCTTCTTTTAGCGACCTCTTACAGAAAAATAATCAATTAATTATAACATAAACAAAAGAAAAGGAAAAAAAAAACTTATTACAATTATATTTTTCCGTATAATTTAAATGGATTACCAAGTAAATTGACAAATAATGAAAAATAATAAGTATATTTAATTAACAATGCTTATTAGTGATGTATAATTCTATATACACTATTATCTAAATTAATTTAAAATTTACCAGAAGTTATTGTGCTTTATGACAAGATATTCATCTACTCTCCCTTTACCCATCCAAAATCAATTACTGTTTATAATATGTGCTTTTATACTATATTAAATTGCTCTTATTGTTAATATTTTAATTAAATTATTCATGCTCTTCTTCAAAATGACATCACATTACTAAATTTATTAGTTATTTGCTTAAAACACGTTAAAGTGAGTAAATAGTATACTTTATTAATCACTTAATATTATTATTATTTTATCTTTTTATTTTCTAAAAAAGGATAGCATTGTTTTCCTGTGGAAACAATGCCAAATAAACCAAGTGTCAATAACACTAAGTTACAATATATATATATATATATATATATATATATATATATATATATATATATATATATTAAAAGATCGATAAGTCTCCCTTTGTTTTAAAAAACTCATTTGTTGTTTTTTTTAAAAAAAATGTATTTGATTTGATGTTTATATATGAAGTATTATTGTTGTTTATGGTTATTAGTTATAGTTATTGTTGTTTGAATTTATTATTTTATTTATTTGTTGATGGTACACCACTGTGAATATTTAATTGTTATTATTGTTATTATTCTTAATGGTGAGATTTTTAATAGTAATGACATGTTGTAATTAATATATTTGTATATCAATATTATAAATAAAAAAACATATAAATGGTTAATTATAAAAAAAGATTATTTTGCTTTAAGTGATTTGGGTTAGATAGAGTGGGTGGATTCATTTTATTCTTTCCTAAATAATATATCTTGTGTTGGGAGTCAAAGTATTCATTTATTATTAACACTCATAAAAAGCACATGCACAATAGCTTGACAGGCTGATCTTTAATGTATTACAATTTATAAACATGTGCTATATAAAATAAATGCTTGTTTACATATGTTTAAGTTTCATTTGAGAATGACATTTAGTAAATCCTAGATAATTTTGTCAGCATCATTCATTCAGACATCGTAAACAGTAATTCACTTCCAGTACTTAAGATTTGCCCATATATAAGCATTTGGGTTGGATATAATAAGTGGATTCATTTTATTTTTTCCTAAATACTATATCTTGTGTTGGGAATCAAAGTATTCATTTATTATTAACACTCGTAAAAAGTGCATGCACAATAGCTTGACAGGCTGATCTTTAATGTATTTAAGTGATTATTAAAAAAGCAATGTTATATATATATATATATATATATATATATATATATATATATATATATATATATATATATATATATATATATGAAAAACAAAAACAAGTTTTATATACGTAAAAACCTGCTATCGCTTGTATTAATGATCAATAGATGGAGCTTTACCAAGACCTCCAAACAAGCATATTTGTTTACAGAAACTTCATAGTCAATATTCACTGTCTCTTTCATTTTGCTCCACCCTCAGATCAGCTGATTTTAAGCTGATTTCCTCTCATCAGTGAGGGGTAGAAGTTAGAAACTAGACCTAAATATCAACCTCAAGCATTTATGCAAAACATTTCTATCAGTTTGCAAGCATGAATTTTTTAGACACCTAAATGTCTTCAAACTCAGCCTATCAAACTAGATAGCTATATGGGTCTGATATCAGTTCAGATTCTCCACATAGTGAAAGCTTCTGCAATCTATATCACTGCAAGAAAACTTTAAAGGTACATTTATGAAAAACAAAAACAAGTTTTATATACATAAAAACCTGCTATCGCTTGTATTAATAATCAATAGATGGAGCTTTACCAAGACCTCCAAACAAGCGTATTTGTTTACATAAATGTCAGAGTCAATATTCACTGTTTCTTTCATTTTGCTCCACCCTCAGATCAGCTGATTTCAAGCTGATTTGCGCTCATCAGTGAGGGATAGAAGTTAGAAACTAGACCTATATATATATATATATATATATATATATATAGGTCTAAATATTTATTTGATAGCTTTAAATTATATATATATATATATATATATATAATTTAAAGCTATCAAATAAATTTTCGATTTAATTTTTTTTATATGATTGGTATTTTTTTTTATTTTTTGAATGTTAATTGTTTTAAAAAAAACATATTCAACAATGGTTTTGAAGACTGCATCTAATATTGCATGTGAAAAAAAAGAACAACAACAACAGAAAAAGAAGCCATTATTAAAAAAATATTAAAGAAACTGAAGGAGAAAATTAGTTTTACTTTGTTCCTTTGGAATCACCATTCTTGAGAATAATTGAATAATCTATTGGATGTAAACCCCTTAATAATAGAGGGGTGAGGTAAAACTGACTTATAGCGTCTGAAAAATGTGCACTCTATTTCTAAAAAACTTAACTACTTTTCCCCTCTAATAACTGTATCCAAATTTATATAAGTGTATGTAACTATATGTAAGTGTAAATGTTAATAAAAAAAAAGGAAAAAAAAACTTACATTTACATGCATATTTTTTACTTATAGTGGTCTTTGCTATATATGTAACTGTAAATAAATGACATATATTAACTGTAAATGTTTTTACATAAAGAAGAATAAATAACCAAAAAATGAACTTACATTTTTAGGAGTAGTTTGAAGCTACACAAACGAGAAAATGCACAAAAAGGTCATCACATTCGTGCAGATTTCTGAAAGAAAATTCCTGCAGGTAGGATGAGAACAAAGGTGTGCTCATCCCAAATTGGTATTTTAGATTACACTTTGCTCTCATCTACAGATTTTCCACATTATTCGTGTGTATAAGCTCATCATCCGGGTCAACAAAGTTGTGTTGATGGATGATGGCAGAGTGGAGATAGACACCATTCAAAAGACCGCTAATATTATTGTACGCATGCCAGCCGTCACTGATAATATGGGTTTCAGGCAAAATGTGTACTGGATGAGTGCTTCTAAAGTGTCAGCCGATCAGTCTGTGACTTCAGATAGGAAACATTTTTTCGAGCCTCTTTCTATACTACCGAACACACAACGGCCTTCTCTGAATGCCCCTCTGTTGTATTTTCGGTGGAAGTAATAGGACTCATTGATTTCAACTATCTGTGGTTCACCGTTGACATCAAATCTGCTGAGAAGTGCTGGATTTCTGTCCAAATATATAGCACATTCTTTCCAGCAAAAATTACACCAGTCTATGATCACTCGTTCGCTCACCTCCATCTCACAAACGATCATGTGAATAGGCGAATTAAAAGACCAGTAAAATGCTATACGAACAATGGTGTTCAAAGACAGATGGCTGCAGAAAAAAATGAGCCACTTCTTACTGCTGTACATTGTTCACACATTCTGCATTGCCATCTAACACTATCTATGCTGGCCGAATATTTTACCAGCGAACATTGAATGTTGCAACGCAGACATAGCATGCTGTTCTTTAACATACACCTCCTGGCCAGCTACTTCATGGTCAATTCCATAGTTTGCAATTGTTCTATCAGATGATGAGTGTTCCATGTTTCTGACAGAACATCCAAAAGATCCATAATCTCATTTGGAGGCACTATTTTTGTGATAGGCACTCTAGCTGCCATTTTTTATAAATAGAAAATTTCACATGGTAAAGCAAAATTAGTTCAGAATTTTACACGTGTCAAAAATGACACGGGAACAAAGTACAGTAGTTCATAATTTTTACAGCAGGGACTTTTTGGTGAGACTAAATAGAGCCTAAAAAAGTAAGTTTTCTTACATCCATTTTATTTATTAATCTTCATGTAAAAATATATTTATAGTTAGATATACTTTGCAATTACATAGTGAGAATGATGTACTTTGACACACGGTTCCTAAATGTAAGTTTTTTTTTCTTTTTTTTTATTAACATTTATACTTACATATAGTTACATACACTTATATAAATTTGGATACAGTTATTAGGGAAGAAAAAATAGTTAAGTTTTTTAAAAATAGAGGGCGCATTTTTCAGACGCTATAAGTCAGTTTTACCGAGGGGTGAATTATAATATTATTGCAGTTCAAGAGCTGTGATCTTCTTGTCTTTATCCTAGCAATTAAAAGAAATTAAGCAATAGCTCAACATATAAATTCCATCCTGTTGAAATGTAAGATAGCTATCTAAAAAAAGAATCTATAATTGTTAATTCAATAACAATTTGGAAGCAACTAAAATTAGTTAATATATTGGATTCAACATTTCAATTTATTTATTTATTTTACAAGGAGAGAAATCTTAAAAAAAAGGAATATATATATATATATTTGCATTTGCAAACAGATAATTTTCTCTTATGTGATATTTTCTTCAAAATTTAACCTTGGCTAGAATGAATTCAAATATTAAAAAATATAAAGGAATAAAACAATGGAGCAAGTTGAACTTTGAAAAGGGAATAAATAACTTTATTAATGTAAGTGATATGTTTTTATATATATTTTTGAGATCGATATTCTTTTTTTTTAATTAGAAAAAATGAAATGTTTTTATAAGTATAATTCTGTTCTATTTAAGCATCTTGTTTTAAAAAACAAACGTTTAATAAATGTCAACATTAATAATTAAGTATTATAAATTTGTAAGTAAAGCTCTAAGTTTAAATTGCTTATGGGTTACTATATATATTAATAAATGAAATTTATATTTGCAAATTTTATTATCAAAAGTTTTATTATTTATATAACTTTTTATTTATTTATTTGATAATTAGATATGTTCTTATGGATGGATCATAGATTAAGGTGTTTTATTAAAGGTCACCTATCAGTTAGAAACTGTTATATATATATATATATATATATATATATATATATATATATATATATATATATATATATATATATATATATATATATATATATATATATATGAGAGAGAGAGAGAGAGAGAGAGAGAGAAAGTATGTATATAAGATAACAAATAACAAATTGAGGTGAAATAAGTTCCATATTCAAATTAAGTTATAAGTTAGCACTAAATAACTGAGTCATCAAATATATGTTATATTTATAGGCCTGAGTGAGCCTCATTGTAAATAACAAAAAAAGTATTCAATGCTTGTAGACATAAGTATAGTCCAAAAGTGGATATAATATATAGAGCTTTTGTAATGTATTGGAGTAAATTTTGATGATTTATTTTGATTTAATGATATTTAATTGATTAATCTAGCTTTGGGAGTATATCTATTATCTATTATCTATTAAATTAATTTACAATATTTTACCAATCAATTGTTCACTTATTTATTCATCTATTTTTATTTTCACTTCATATAGTAATTCTTATGCAAACATAAACAACAATTCATATATTTGCTGTATATAATATACTTTTATTTTATTTTATTTAGTTAATTTGAAAATTTGGAAAATATAAATATTGATTTGTGTTTATATTAATGTATAATTGTTGAGCACAAATATGTCTTTGTCTATTTAATATATATACACATACTTATTGCAAGTATATATGTATTTTTTTGTTTTTGGATTTGTATTTAAAAACTATTTAAAACACTGATACTACTTAATAATGAAACCATAATATTGAAATAAAGGATGTACTATTTGTCTTATAAGTAATGCCTTTGTATTTTATTTGGAAGAGTATTCATATTTTATTCTTTTTATTTTTTTTAGTGCCAGAGTCATTATGAAGTTTATTAAATTCACAACTTAATGTAGAATAATTTTGTATTTCAATTATTATTTAGTTTTTAGGTCACTTACACAAGTCAATGTTCATTGATATGTTTAGATATACATAAGTTCACTTATTTGATGTGCATGTTAGATTCAATAAAATTCACTTTGTTTCTAGTATATATTTTGTTAGTTAGTCATATTAACCCTGAGAATAAATTATAATGATAAGTCTTATTATTGCTCTGTATGATTTTGGAATTATTTCATGTTATTGGAAGGGCATATGAACAATTTATTTAAATATAATTGGGATAATTTTATCTTTCTTCATATAATTATACAATCTGTTATATTTGGCTTTCTCAACAATTTGATTCATTTAGATTGTTAATATCTTTCTTTATATGTATATTCAAATCTATTATATTTGTCGTTCAACATTTTGGGCATTCTTTTTTCAATATATATGCATGATGTGCTATGTTTATATTATTTAAATTGGATGATAAATATGTTCTATTACAAATGGCACCATCAACATGTGGACATGATTAATTAAGGATTGTTGATAGTCATCCATTATATTTGATGCCTAAAACGTGAGGTTTGATTCATTATGATTTGTTTATGAGGATAGAACAATTGTGTTTCCATCACAATATATATACATAAGTAGATTTTACATAAATGTTATATATTTACAAACTATGACAGATGTAATAAAATAAGCATTTTAAATGAGTTTTTATAGCTAAAAACAACTGCATATTTGCAGGCAGAACCTTGAAGAAAAAGAAAATTTTTATAAGCAATTTCTCAAGCTCATAGCATAAATAAGTAAAACAACTTACATCAAAAATACATGAAACTTTATTATGAAGTAGCAAAACTTTATATTATATATTGCAACATAGCATGTTATTATAAATGTCAAAATTTTGAATTAAATGTATATTTATTGTAACAGCATACTGTTAAAATGTATGATTGATAAAACTTTCAATTATAATTGCACTTTGAATTGTCACTTACATAATTGAATGAAAATGTGTGTATACACACTCACTATGTTATGCTACATGTAAAATCATCAATTATTATTTCCACTAATATTCTTTATATAGGGAATAACAGCAAGATTGTTGGATGACGATTTCAAGCTATTTATATCTAAACATATCATTCTCTTTCTATATATTCGTCTAAACTGATGGACAATGTAAGATTGCAATGATGCATTATGTGATAAGAATATAGAATAAAGAGCAAAACAAACCAAGAGTTAACAATAACAATAAAATTAAGTAACAGAAATAATAGTACGTAATATGTGAAATGGTTATTTATATATTTCAAACAAATGTTACTTAAATCTGAGGGTTACAAAATAAAATCAAAATTAATGATAGTTACTATTATAGCCTAATTACAACTGCATGAAAATACTCCAATGTAATCTTAAAAGAATCAGTCTGAATATTTTAAAATTTCAAATATTTTAAACTGACATGTTAATAATTGCAATAACACTCAAACATATGTAACTTAATACTGACAAACCAACTTTCCAAATAAAGTTCCTGTTCATCTGAAAATCTTTTTACTTACCACATATAAAGTAACCATTTCCCTTGATAAAAAAAATTGCAGATTGTTGTTAACAGTCTCAGAAAAAGTTAATTATTCCAATAATTATATATTGTTGAAATGATGTATTAATAAGCTACTTTATATTTGGGTATAGATTATTAATTTAGAATACTTCAAAATTAATCTAAATTGCTTTTGCCACGAAAAATTTATTACTTGCCTATATTAAGAGACTGTTTACATCTGTGTTCATTTTATCTTCAGCTGAAAATATCATTTGTTAGATTAGTCATCTTTATAAGATCTGAAGTAACATATTTAAATGATCATTTTTTGTTAAACATATTAATAGATTAATATTATTAGTGTTTGGAAAGCTTATTTTTTGGTACTTAAATATAAATTGAAATGCTATAATAATTATTTGTTATTAAGATAACGTGTTTGGTATTACAGAAAATAAAAATTTCTAATGAAATATAATTGTCAAGCTTATATACTTTTTAAAATTTCTTTATTTGTGTTAATGAATCAAATCAATAAAGTGTTAAAATGAAATTAAATATGTACATCATAGGTAAGAGATATAAACAGATACCATTATGCTGCTTTGCCAATAATCTGGTAAATTCATTAAAACATTTATCCATTCTAGCGTGTACATATTAATATGAGATTAAAATAAAATTTAAATTTTCATGATTAAATTTTATTGAAAAAAAATATGATTTTAAAATAGAGAATTGAGAGAGATAAAAGTATTGTAAATATTTTAAAATTATTTTCATACTACTTTATTTAATTAGTTATTTGTATTTTTGTAGAACATATCATAATTAGCCACTGAAACACGTAGATTATATTTGTTTGTTGTCTTTATTTTTATGTGATTTCTTTCGACTTCCCAAATTATATAATTTTATTAATCTAAAAATTTCACAAATGATTTTTTTTTACTCAGTATTATTTATATCTATCTGAAACATTCACCACTTGACTGGGCCATCTAGATAATCATTACATATAAGTCATAGTGATTTTTTAGTACAGACCAATTACCAGTAAAAGGAATAATTTGCGGTAATGTCATAAATGATTTGATAAAAAAATGAACATGTTTTTGCTTCATAAACATTGTTGTTTCCATGGAATTATTCTCTTAAGCATACAATGAACATGATATATGAAAGTAGGAAAGAAAAAAAAATACCAATAACCACATTTTCTTTTTGTTTAATGTCTCTATTTAATAATGTTTGAAAATATTGGGATAAATATTTTAATTAAAAGCACCAGATTCCTCCCAATATATAATGGAAACAATTTGATCAAGTATTAGTCTGTCTTTGTGTGAGTTATGAACGTAGCAAACAGAAAAAAATAAGATAAGCATTATTTAATTAAAGAAAGGAATATATAAAAAAGTTTATACATTAAAATCTCTATAACTTAAAACTTGTTTATAAATAATTGTCTTTAAAATATATAAATTTATTTATTTTTGTTAATAAAAACTACTTAAAATTAAAATAATAAATTTTTAAAATATCATAATTTATAATCCCATATTGTCTGCGATTTTTTATATTTGTTGTCATACACTTAATATTTAATTCATATGATGTAGGAACAAATCATTATACTATTGTTATAATTTATTTTATTATTGCTTTTATATTAACATTTATTTAAGTTTTTACAGTTAAATGCATCTATTTCTGTTATGAACTGTTAAGCAGTTGTACATTATTTTTCACATCATTTGCTTTCCTACCACATTTAGAAAATAATTCTTTAATATTATTTGTATACTTTGATGCCAATTATAATCATCCCTGCACTTTTATTATAAATATACTTTCTTATTTATTTTTCTTGTTGTTATTTATTTAACAAATTACTATAAAATTTTAGAATTAAATTAAATATACAATTAAAAATTACTCTTCTACATAATGCCATGAAATCAAATGAAGAATTTAATACTAGTTTTTTTTTTTTTTTTTGAATTAGGAGAGTGAAGTTTACATTGCTTATTAATAATATGAATTAATACAGTTGATCTTGCATATATTCTTGTCTTGAAACATTATATCCATAAAATACAATGGTAGTTACATTCAGATTTTTTTAAAATCTGGAATCTCTTTTTTTTTAAAAAAAAAAAAATAGCTGATTTGCCATTCAACACATTTTTATAAAGTTTTCATTCTTTCACATTTTGTTGCCAGTTTCTTTGAAGGTTTTTCAGCAAGCTGCCCCTCAAATGAATGGGCAGATAATTAACTTTCTATTCTTCCATATTTAATGGGTTAACGATTTAAAAATAAAGTGTTAAAGAATTTTTTAAAGAACAGAGAAACATGTCTGTTCTCAGGCAATGACAAAAAGATGATAAATCTTTTTTTCAGTTTTTTTCTGGCCATTTATACTACAATCTTTTTGATGTTATGGCTGTCATAACAACTGTTGAAATTTACTCAAATAAAACTCAATGAAGAATGAGATATTCCAATAAAATTCCCACCATTATTGTAAGTTTGAAGAGAAGTGGATACATTGTAATGAAACCTAAGTTTGATATGATCCTTCCTTTTTTATATATTTTTAAACCAAAAAAAAGGTTAATCTTACAACATTGATACATTTTAAAAATATAAATAATTTACATTTTTTTTAAAAATTAATTTACAAACAAAAATATGTGAGACTTAAAAATAGCGATATTTTCTGTGCATAATGTTACTATGGTGACTGCAGTAACAAAAAATATGTGAGAATAATACTGAACCTATTCAAGTACAGTGAACTATTTCCAAAATTTATTTAATCTATATATTTTTTTTAGTTTGATTATAACAAATTTAGTGTTTTGAAGCTAGAATTAGCAGTAAGCAATATTATTTAAAAAGCTAAAGCTATGGTTATTAATTTCAACCCATATTTTTAAAATCTCATATTATCCATTTATCAAGTGAAAAGAAAACCAAACAACATCAACAAACACAAACTATATATATATATATATATATATATATATATATATATATATATATATATATATATATATATATATATATATATATATATATATATATATATATATATATATATATATATGTTAGATCTACAGGTATCTACATTTAGGTCAAACCATCAATATATAAATTATTTTAATATTTATTTAATAGTCTTTTATGATTAAACAAGTCTACTCTTTAAACAAAATATTTTTTTATATAAAAATAATAATCAAGACAAAAACAAAAAAACTCCATTATAAATTATTTTTTTAAAAAGTAATATTAAATGATTTAAACATTTTTTATCACAAGTTTTTAATTTATTATGACAACTTAAATTTTAGATATAGCAAAATTTGCAGCATAATTTTGAATTTTTGAAGGTGAGACATTTTGATTATTAACACTTACTATTTTAATTAACTTCATTTGACATTATTTTAAATAATTCATAAAACTATGAAAAAAAATATCACTACCTAAAGAATGGAATAGTGACATTTATTTATGAAAATATTGAAACAGAAAATGTAAAAATATTGTAGTTAAATAAAATTCTGAATGTTTTTTTTTATAAATATAGATGATGACAATGTTTGTATAAGAAAAATAAAATAGAATATCTTACCCAATAAAGTTTCATTAATTAAGTCCTCATGTAGACTACCAATATTATTTTCAGGAAATCTTTCAATATTTGAAAGAATTCTCATCACAAGCATTTAAAGCCTTAAATAAAACTGTTAGCTTGAATTATCACAGCATGAAAGCAATAATTTATCAGCTTACCTTTAAACTGAAATATAAATGCATATCATTTTAATATATTATTTATGTAAGATTAATTCTAATAAAATATTTATTTTAATGAACTCTTTCAACTTATATTTGTCATTTTATATTAACCTATGAAATTGTTTTATTACTTGATATTTTTTATACTGAATTGATTGGTTGTATAATAAACTAGCATAAAAGTAGCAATTGCTTCATATAAAACATAATTATGTTATTAGAAATTGTTATAGAAGGTTTATAGTGAACATCCTTAAACAAATCACACCATTATTTCTGAGCTATTCTAATAGAATTATAAATTTGAGTAATAGTAGACTCTTCATACAGTAGTGTCATCAAGTGCAAGCCATAGTAATCAATAGGTGCAAGAAGATTTGTTCATAAAATCCCTATCTAATGCCTACTAGTACAAAATCTCCAGATTAGTTTTTAGCCAGTGGTTTTCATCAGTGAAAAGTCTTGAATCTTAGAGCATTGTATTTACATCTTAGGATGTAATGCAACCCTCTATTATCCATGTTTTATATTTTTTATTTAATATAAAGCTATGAAACCAATATGAAAACAATATTGTTTTAAATCCAAGATCATTCACTTGTATAGTAATACATATCTGAATATAGTTCAGTATTTATACATTTTGGTATTATTGTTTTTTTATAACCATAGTAACCATCATTTCATGGATAGAACAGGTATTAAATTAGTCTGGTAATATTGGATGAGTAGGAACTAGATAGGGATTTTATATACAAATTTTCTTGCATTCATTCATTACTATGCCTTACAATGGGAGTTTGGTATTGTTTCAATAAGATGTGTAAGCATTAGGAAATGTTGCTCATATCAATATTAACACTCCAACATATATGTTGTAAACACAACCCCCCCCCCCCCACACACACACACACATATATATATTAAATTATTGACATATGTAACACGAATATATATATATATATATATATATATATTCGTGTTACATATGTCAATAATTTAATAATTTAAAATAAATAAATAAATTATGAACACAAATATTATAAGAGTAGAATTTTTTTTAAACGGAAATTAATATAAAGAAAGATTGCATCATTTTAATAAAGAACAAAATTGTTTAATTAAAAATTGGTTGGAGAAAAAAAATAATAAGATAAAGATTTAAAATCCAATCTTTTGTTTTTATATAACAGTAATTTTAAAAAAGATTACTGGCTGATAAGATGGTAGATAAATCTAAAAAAAAAGATTAGATAAAAATGTAAAATTAATTAAATTCAAAGTAAAATTATGATAAAAATTACACAATAAATGAGGTTAGTATAAAAAGTGGCATCATGCCCATGTTATCCAGCTTTGAGTTTCAATTAATTGTTTTTCAATTCTTCAGAAAAGTATAACAGAAATTTAGTTGCAGTAGAGTGTCAGTAACAGTAAAGTTTTCCAGATTGTTACTGGGAAATTTCTCAAACTCAGTTCACTTCATCAGTTGCTGAGTTATTCAATCCATTCATCACTGATGTTAGCATTGTGGTTATAGTTAAATGACCCTCATTGAAACATTCCTTACTCCTGTGGAAAACATTAATATAGAAGCTGAAGAAGTAGCAACATGCATTTATAGAGAACCTTTGGAATATTTGTCTGAGCTTCATGCCCCAGGTCCTTGGCTTCATCAACTGTTCTTACATAGAATCAATTCATTATTCATGATATTGACCTATCACATACTCTCTCTTCAATGACCATCAGAAGTACAGAAGGTAATCCATGAAACCATCACTGTAGGCCAAAAGACAAGCTAGTTAAAAATCAAATCCAAAGTATTCAAAGGAATAATGTCAACTGTAGAAAGCTGATATCATATTGACATTATGAAAAACCCTAGGTAAATATTTTTTTTTCAATCATAAACTGTATAGACATATATTCATTTAATGAAATAAATTATAATGAAGAACATTAGTAATATTCAATTTCTTAACAGTTAATGTATACTGATTTAATCCTTTTGTTATATTGAACTGCTTTATTTATGTAAATATGTCTGGGTGAATAAATAAATGTTTGCTTAAAATGTTACTTTTTCTATACTCTCTCCCTCTCTTTTAATTACATCACCAGTAATTTAAAGATTAGAAATATGTCCATGTGTTAATTAGTACTGTGTTGGTCCCCTGATTAAGATTGTGAGTTATTCTGGGTATATTTCAAGCACTGGGTTTAAATAAGAAAATCAATCATATAAAGTAAATAATAAAACATTAGTAAATAATCATATGAGTAATAAATAATAATGTATAATAAAAATGATAAATATAAAAATATTTTAAGACAATAGATTATGACAAATGACCAAAAATGTCCATGTTGATTACAGGATTATATATATATATATATATATATATATATATATATATATATATCAATATATATATATATATATATATATGTGTGTGTGTGTGTGTGTGTGTGTGCGTGTGTGTGTGTAAGAAATACTTTATTGAAATTAAATAAGCAATTTAAATTTCTTAAAAAAATACTTATTTTAATTGCAAACAAATTACTTCATATTATAAATATTAATATCAGGTATATAATATGTATTGTTTATATTTGTAAATGTAATTGGAGTGATATAGGGGAGAAATAATGTCATTGTATTTCAGGAATATATATTTTAAGTATTACAAAAAAGTATAATCTTTCTCTTTCTTTCACATAATAAATTGTAAATTGTTATAAAACTAGGAATATCTGGATTTACCATAAAAGAGAAGGCAAAACATACAGCCACATATTGGACAACCAATATATAAACAATCATATTACATGCTATATCATCATTTCTCATGTTGGTTAGCCAATATGCAATGGTCAAAATACAATAAGAAATTAATAAATCACATTAGTCAGCATATACAATAATGAATATATCCTAACCATCATCTCATTTGGTGGCTTAATATTTAACTATAGGAAACTATGAAATGAAAACTGACCTAAGATTAAAAAAATGTATCAGCATAAAACAGAGGTACAAGTAATGTTAATAATGAGATAACAATAACTCCAAATAATAATCAAACCTTATGTTAGATTTAGTGGTAATAAGATTTAATTTAATCAATGAATGTGAAAATCTGATCAATTGATGACTTTTTTTAATTCTTACTACATTGTTTAAATTTAAAAATAAATATTAACAGTAACCAAAATATTATAGTTAATATTTTGCATAGATTTTTATCTAATTATTATGATTATAATATTTGAGCAGTAAGTACCAGATTATTGTTTAATGTTGTAACTTAAGTCTTACCATGAAGCTCCATTGTCTGGTAAACCAAAAAAACCAATGAATCACAAATTCTACTCCAGAATTATTTTTTGTTTATAATCCATTACAGGAGTGCAACACCCAAAACATGTTTTTTAAATACTATTGATGAGATAAATTACACATATATAAAGCATAAACTCATATAAAATGTATAGAAAAATAAAAAATATTCTAATTAAAATAATTTAATTCAAATAAAACTTTTAAGTTAAGAATCTGACAAGAATTAATACCTCATCTACAATGACACTTTCATATCTAATATAATTCGAAGCAATGGACATGTATCAATCAAGATCTTACTACTAATTATTAAATTAAAATTACTATTACTTTAATAGTTTTAAATTATTTTTCCTTATAAAAATTGATTTTTTTGTATCAAAACTGAATTATTATCTGTATAAAACAATAGTTTATATGTATCATCAACATCAACCATTATCAGTCCACTGCAGGATGAAGATCTATTCAAGTTCAAATCCTCTTCTCCGATCTTTAGTTTCTCTTCTCCACATCATCCCTACACCATTTCTTATTTCATTCATATATATCACATGTGAGCTTTTTAGGGTCTTTTATAATCTCTTGGAATCCAGTTTAAGATTTCAATTGTCCATGTATTATCTATTCTAGCAATATCTCCAGCCCAACTCAACTTCAATCTTTTAATTTTTTCAATGAGGTCAGTAACACCTGTTTGTTCTCTTGCCCATACATTGCATTTTCTATCTCTTTTTGTTACTCCCAACATGCATATCTCCATACTTTTTGAGTGGTCTGAAGTCTCTATATTGCTCTTCTGTTAAGTGTCTAAGTCTCAGATCCATAAGTAAGAACTTGTAAAACACATTTGTTAAAAACCTTCCTTTTCAAACACAGTATCAAGTTATTTCTAACAAAAGCACCCCAACCAAGTTTAATTATATGAATAATTTCATCCATTATGTCTCCATATCTATTAATAATCTGACCAAGGTATTTGTAACTGTTAACTTCTTCTAATTCAGCATAAACAATGTTTATTTTCATATTATTAGCAAAATGATTAAACATTACTTTAGTCTTTTTAACATTTATCTTTATTCCTACTTTCCTACTTTCATCTTATAACTCCTGCAACATTTCCTGCAGCTCTAAAGCATTATTTGCAAAAACAACTACATCATCTGCAAAATCTAAATGTCTTCAATAATCTCCATTTACTTTTACTCATTTAGTTTTCCATTTTATTCTACAAAATACTTTTTGCAGCATTGCTGTAAAAAGTTTTGGAGATATAGAGTCACCTTGTCTTACATAATTCTCAATGTTGATTTTCTTAGTATTATTATGTAATCTAATTGTTTCTGTGTCATTTTTATAAATATTCTTAAAAATATGACAATATCCTGGATCTATATCTTGATAATCCAATGTTTTAATCACTGAAGAAATGTTTATAGACTGAAATGCCTTTTCATAATTTACAAATCCAAAACATAATGGCAACTCATATTCACATATTCATTTTTCCTCTCTATAACTTCTCTCAATAATTGGGTATGATCTACTGTATGAAAACCACATTTAAATCCAACTTGTTCTCTTGGTTGGTGAAAATCCAATGTTCTCTGTAGTTGAGTTGTAATTAATTTGGTAAAAATTTTGTATAAAACTAATAAAAGGTTGATAGGTCTGAAACTTGTAATATTTTCTTTATCACATTTTTTAAATATAAATATTATTACTGCATTCTTTATATCATCTGGTACATCATTATAATTTACAAATTTGGTATATAACTTTGCTAATTTTTTCTTTATTTCTTCACCTGCTTCTTTTAATATATCAATTATAATTCCATCATTACCTGGAGTTTTTCCTTTCTTCACTCATTTAAATGCATATCTCGTTTTTTCATTTAAAATTCTGGGCAATTTGTAAGACATAACTGATATAAGATGTATTTGTTTTTTATTACTATATAATTCTTGATAAAAGACGTCTACCAATTTCATGATGTCATCTCTCTTTTTAGTTATAATTCCATCTTTTTTTCTTATTGCAGATTGAAATTTCCTACGAATACCAAACTGTTGTTTACATTCTTGAGACTTTTATTTTATTTTACAGCTTTTTTTGCCAGTTCACAGTTCTTATATCATTTTCAAATCTTTTCCACACTAATTTATAAAATTTGAGATGTTCAATCCTGCTTAATGCATCATCATATTTGTATATCTTTATATTACTTCTTTTCTTCACAAATTCTCTAGACTGAGTAAAAATTTTAATGGACAATTGCTGCTTTTTTCTACCATATATTTTTTTTGCAGTTTTTAAAAGTGTATCAGTTATTTTCAAATTAATTTTATTCAAATATGAATCATGTTCAAAATCTAATAATACTTGAAAGTGATTTGTAAATTCTAATTTAAATTCATTAGAATGTTTCTGAAGATTAAAAATATCAACTGTAAATATTCTTTTTCATATTAATTTTTGTCTCTCTAGTTTGGATTAACACATATCTTACATTTCACTCATCGATGATCACTTCCTGTGTTAAATTTATTAAGAACATGATAATCTTCAAATATGTATTTGCTGTTAGTCAAAATGTAATCCAATTCTGATGCACCTTCATTTGGAGGCTCCAATTTCCATTTTTTTTAACATTTTTCTCAAAATCAGAATTCATAATATAAAGTTTTTCTTTTTCTGCAAACTCCACAAGTCTATGTCCTTTCTCATTTCTCTTACTATAACCAAAATTACATACAGCTCTTTCATCTTTCATTTGTTTGCCAAATCTAGCATTAAAGTCTCCCATAATAATTTTAAAATGTTGTTTATTCTGAACAAAAACATTATTGTACATCCATATAAAACTCTTCTACTACTTCACTGCTATGAGAACTTGTTGGGACATAAACCTGAATTATCTGTATTTGATATCTGCTATTAAGTTGTATAACTAATCTTGCCACTCTGTCTTATACATCATCAATCTCGACAGTGTTGTTCTTCCACTTTTTATTTATAAAGAATCCCACTCCCCTTGTAATTCCAATATTTGTGCCTTTATAATACAGTACATGCTCACTTTTTAAATCAATTGTCTCTTCATTTTTTCTTTTAACTTCACAAAGTCCAATAATGTCCCATTTAATACAAGGTAGTTTTTTTCTAATTCATGCAATCTTCCTTCACATGAAAGTGATCTACATTTGTAAATACCTGGATAAAAAATCATCATCAAATATCAGCATGGGTCTGCAATTAGCAGATTCTTAGCACACTTTGTCCTTCGGCCACCAAACACTGCCTTGGTTGGTGACTTTACAGCCTCCTGGGAATAAGGGCCATGATTTATTCTTGTCTGTCATATTTGTATATATGTATTGGAAAAATATTTATTATTTACACATTCATTCATTCTTCCTTATCAGACAACAGAAAAGAATGTCCATGGTGTTTTTGATCATAAACTCAGAGGTAAAAAGCCAATAAACTTATTACACTGGCTAGAGCATGTTGGTGAGCATCCCATCTATGTTTGAAAACTATATGAATAATCACATAGTAATAACAGCTGCAATGACAAGAACATATGGAGTGGACATTAGGAATTTGCCCTGCTTGGTACTTTTAAGGCCTCCAAAAGGAATCAAAAGGTCTTTTTTCAGTTAATAGCAAATGTCTATCTGCATATATATATATATATATATATATATATATATATATATATATATATATATATATATATATATATATATATATATATATATATATATATATATATATATATATATATATATTGTACCCTTACTTCTCGATATATAATATAGTTTGAAATACGACTAGCTCAATTAAATTATTATGCTTAATAAAAATTTGCATATCTATCTTTAACATACTTTTATACTATCATATTCTAATTAAATTTATTATCAATTATCAAAATCAATATAGCTCTTTATTATGTACTAATTAAATAAGTATTTATCAAAATTAAGAGACTGTGAAGTAAAGTTACAAAGCAATAAGTAGATTTACATTGACTCAATATCTCCTAAGACACTGTCTCAATGGCATAAGAATACTATAACTTCCTTATTAACTTACTACTACATTTACAGCATTCTTATGGCTTTTAAAATAAAAAATAAATTATCTTTAATAATAATAAATAAATAAATCTTAACTTTTAATTTTTAAAATATAATTAAATAATCTCAGGTTCTTCTCATAATCTTAAAGTAATGATAACTCATGTAAATAAGTATGATAAGGGATTTTATATCAAACCTAAATACACCTAACTTATTCCAATAATAATTATAATGAACAATACTACTTTTAGGGTATAACTCAACCTTATCTAATATATTATATTATTAATATTAAATAAATAAATAATCATGTGTATATCTTTTATTTTCATATGGTATCTTAATTTCGGAATAGATTAAAATCTTATAACTTAATAATCTGTGGCAATAAATAATATTGTACTCTTATATTGTGTTATAATTACCTTATGACCATAATAATATTATATGTTAATGTCCATCAATTCTTATAAAATGACATCAAGAAAATATTGTGTTTATCTCTAAATAATATTAATAAATTCACATTGTGCAAATATTATGTTTATTCAAATTATCTGCTGTCAAATGCTGTGTTGCAAAATAATGAACTTGACACACTTTTAAAACAAATTAAACAAATTTATTTACAGTAACTTTAATTAAGAATCTATTTACAATATTTATAGTTCAAAATTAGAAAAACAAAGAAAAATAAAATATATAAGAAATTATTGATACAAAAATGTTTACACTGTTATTAACTTATACTCTTAATAAATAATTTATACATTCTTTAAAATGCTGTACTAATAACATTGAAGTATGTTTTCGAACCTACGCTTTAAATACATATCAGTGAGCTTCAATTATTACAAATAAATTTATGTAAATACTGTTTATGTAGCATATGTAAACAATTAAACTTTAATAATTAAATTGCTACATCAACTAAATATTACTGCTATTCATTTCATAATGTACTATTATGTATTCACTTTACTATTAGTACTACTTTAGTATCATAATATAGAAATCAATGTATCTTTGTAATGTAATAACAAATAATTGATTACAACTTTATATTTCACTTAATGCAATTCATGCTATATGTTTTATCAAATATGCATTACATACATTTATTGTTAAAATAATAATATTTAAATTATTCATCAATTTCAAATTCATAAAGTATTATATTTGACAAATTCTATGATTCTTTTCTATGTAAAATTATTACTTTACTTTATGTGTTATTCTACTTCTTCCTAATAAATTTCTATCTACAAAACATTCTCTAAAACTTACATAAAATTTCCGGAAAACAATCTTCAACTTTAAATAAAATACTAACTATCCAAACTATTTATACTTCATCATCTATACTTGGTAGACCTTCCATACAAATATAAACTTCTACATAAAACTTAACGTAATTTATCCAAAAAACAAAAATAAAATACAGACTTTTAAATCTCTTCCTAACTTGCAATAAAAATAATTACTTATGAATAATAAATATAATTCTAATACTATAACATAAAATATCAAAATTTATTTACGAAAGAATCATATAATTATTTCTAAACTTTTATGTAATATTGTATCATATTTATATCATAAATTCAAATTATGCATATTTAAATAAAACTGTCACTGCCAATATAATGTGTGTGTATTTTTTAAAATATTTATACATTCATTCAACAATAACATATCCTTTGGTTGATCTAAAGAAAAACATATTAATACATCAAAATTATTATTATTATACAATTTTTACCATAAATAATGATTTAATGTACAGTCCATCTTCCAATATTCCTCGGAATTACAGCTTCATAAAATAATTCCCATTTATACTCACGATCATTCTTTAAAATATTATGTATTGTATTAAATATAAAATAAACTTATGCAATTAATCATTATATTATTTTTAGTTATTATTTAAAGAAATGTACCTATCTTATTTTTAATAGATTAATAATATTTAAATTTTATGTTAGATAAATAAAACAGAATTCATATTACGTAACTCCAGCGATGTCTTTTTTTCACCATAAAGTTCTATAATCCTAGGCACATATTCACTAGAACACCATTTCCTGTTTCCGGTCCATCACATGTTTTTTTTAAAAGTTTATGAAAAACGAAAATGTTCTTTTTAAAAACATAAAGTTCCCACAAGAAAATAAAATAAAATTAAAATAGTTTATAGGATCCTGATTTAGTTCTTTTAAAAATATTATTCAAAAGTTATTATTTTAATTTAGTCTATAGTTTATAAAAATTTATATTTAATTATTTTTAAATTGATTTGGACGTCCATGTATTACTTGCGCATTCCATAACAAAATATCCAGGTAAGAATAAGTTTCTTCATCTAAAACAACCAGCATTTAGATTATTTCAATATAATAATTTTTATTATATTAAGATTTTTAGTTAATTATATTTTCAATTTATTTGCCTTTCAAAATTGTCAATATTCAGTCTTTTAAACATAAAGATTTAGCAAGGCAAGTATTTATAAAAGTACTTTTATTTCTAATATCTTTCCTTAAGATATATATTTAAATTTATAGCTTGCAAAAATACTTTCTTTATACAAAAGTATTTATTCTTTAAAATATCTATTTTCTAATAGTCAATAGTAATTAGCTTTTAATATCATATACTGTCCAAAATATTACTTTTCTCCATCTCGTAATTTTCCGAACTAATCCAGCGTTTGTCATATTTCTAGGGTAAAGTTTCCGATATATTTTCACTATATACGATGTTTCCATGATTATTTGCTTGCAAATCGAGCTTAAATAGAGACGAATGATAGGGAAAAATTAACTTAACACTGCATGCTTATCATTTAAAACTTTTATAAATTATTTATAAGACACTCTTATAATTTTGAAAAATGATTTTAAAAGCATCTATAAAATTTACTTAGCTATTTTTTAATAACACAATTAACTTTAAAAATCAATCACAGAGTCCTCTCCTAACAATTGACCTGAGCTTTTATACCGGAAGAAACTTCCCATCTGATTGGTACATTTAAACAATCAACTTGCTGGCTTATTTACATATTTACCAACAACACAAAATTTAAAAATAAATAATGACTTATTTAACATTTAATATTTATTACATTATTAAATTTTAAAATAATCTTTATCATTTATTTAAATCCATTAAACATTTTTTAAAAATATTCTTACTGATTTGATTTTAATTTTAACTTTTATACGATTATTTAAAATACACTAAGTCTTTTTATACGTTATATTTTTAAAGCAATATTTTTAAAAATCAGATTTAATATTCTACATTAATATCTTTATTTTTATCTCGCGATAGTTTACATATTATTTATAAATTTTATAACATGATTTTAAAATAGTTTTGCAACTTTACGAAACATCTTCCAATCATGTGTGTGCGTATTTAACTAACATCTGTTTTTACAACAAAAGAAACGCTTGTCATAATCTAAAAATAAACTAACAATTGCATTTTTAAAAATAAATACTTTTTAAAAATAAATAAGATATTATAACAAATTTTAAAATAATTATTTGATATCATTAAAATCAAATATTAATCTTCTATTTAAGTATTTATAATAATTAAAATATTTATATTCTTTTATAACATTATTTTATCAACAATAAACATATGCATTTAATTTTAACTTGTCTTTTTAAATACTTTAGCTTTAAATATTTATTTATTAAATCTATTGATGCAGTATTGACTATGGCCAGTTTTCCCAACCATATATTATTATCATCTTTATTTAAAATGTCTCTCTCAATCTCAGCACAATTTTACATATCAAATACTCATAGATTGCTTTAATTAAACCTTTTGAAATATTACCATAAGCAAAATTAACATCACATATTCAAATATATCTTAAATTTAAAATTTTAATAGATTAGCACAAAAATTAAATGGTGACCCATACAAAAGGGCACAATATATATATATATATATATATATATATATATATATATATATATATATATATATATATATATATATATATATATATATATATATATATATATATATATATATATATATATATATATATATATATATATATATGTATGTGTGTGTTCATGCTAATCCACCTATAAAATATGACAGATAAAAATAAATCATGGCCCTTATTCCCAAGTGGTTGTAAAGTCACTAACCAAGGCAGTGGTTGGTGGCCAAAGGTGGAGTATGCTAAGAATCCTCTGATTGTGGACAAAGGCTGTCATTTGATGTTAAATTTTTATTTAGGTACTTACACCTACAGATTATTTTCAAATGAAGAAAGATTGCAAGAACTAGAAGAGGAACTGTCTTATATTAAATGGGACATTATTAGACTTTGTCCAGTTAGAATAACAGGTGAATAAACAATTGATTTAAGAAGTGGGCATGTTTTCTACTATAAAGACACAAATATTAGAAATATAAGTGGAGTAGGATTCATTATAAATAAAAAGTGGAAGAATAACATTGTAGAGATTGATGATGTATTAGACAGAATAGCAAGATTAGTTATGCTTAATAGCATATACCAAATTCAGTTAATTCACGTTTATGCACAAACAAGTTCTCATAGTGATGAAATAGTAAAATATTTTTATATGGATGTACAAAAGGCTTTTGATCAGAGTAGACAACATTTTAAAGTTGTTATGAGAAACTTTTATGCTAGAATTGTTAAACAAATGAAACATGAAAGTGTTGTAGGTAATTTTGGTTATGATAATAGAAATGAGAGAGGGAATAGAATTGTGGAGTTTTTAGAAAAAGAAAACCTTTAAATTATGAATTCATTTTTTGAAAAAAATGTTAAAAGGAAATGGACATGCAAGCATCTAAATAAAGGAAGAGCAGAATTGGATTATAGTTTGACTAACAGAAAATACATATTTCATGATTGTAATGGTCTTAACAAATTCAACATGGAATGTGATCATTGATTAGTAACATGTAAGATACCTGTTAATGTAAAACTCAAGGTAGGCACAAATTATTAAAAAAAAAAACAGTATTTAAAGTTGATATTCCTAATCTTCAAAAACATTCTAATGCATTTAAATTAGAGCTTACAAATCGATTTCAAGTATTAGTAGATTTTAAAAATGAATCAGATTTGAATAAAATTAAGATGAAAATATCTGATAGAGTTTTAAAAATTGTAACAAAGATTGCTGAAAAAAAAGCAGCAATTGACCACTAAAAAAACTTCTACTGAGACTAGAATTTATGTAGAAAAGTTGAACAATGGAAATATAGAAAAATGATGCATTAAACAGGATTGCATATTTTGAATTTTCTAAACTGGT
>JAQFVV010006213.1:9927827-9975327 GCA_028023455.1 Epiperipatus broadwayi | reverse complement strand
GTCTACTAATGAGCTCATCATTCTTGATTCAGTTTCTTTATAAATCTTTTTCTATTTTGCTACTTTGTTACTATTAAGTATATATGACTTTAATATATTTACTTCTTGCAGTTTTTCAGCAGACATATGTTTATTATTTAAAACTATATGCTTTGTTAGATACAAATCATTTTCTCTCTCTGACTTAGTGGTAGTAATTTATTCTTTAGTGAAGAGCTCCACACCATTAATGAATATCTAGTCATGCCAAATAAATGTCTTAGATGTGAGGTGATACACTATTCCTTCTCCTTTCTCAGAGTCAGATATTTCTCATCTACTATGCTAAGAGAGACCTGTTAGCCACCTTATTTTTCTTTCCCTTTCCCATTCTAAGTTTTTTACATATTATTCTCTATCCCACTCCATCCCACTTCCAAAACATTAACTTTGTCTATTCTATGATTTTTATATCAAATCCCACCTTAAAGCCAAGAAGTGGCTTTCTGTATAATCACTTTGATTATATTTTATTTTCCCACAACTTCATTATTTGCATACTTTCTGATTATAAGCATTTACATTTAATTAACAGATGACTAATATTTTTATGCCTTCCTTATATAATTTTCAGACTAAATCACCCACATATCTACATTTATGTGTATACTCTATTATTACTAACAATTCAGTTTAAGCATAAAAGATTAAACTGTTTCCCTTACTATTATTATAAATTAAATCACACCCAATATTCTGTTTAAACTTTTTTTCTCTCTATATTAGTTCTCCATTTCTTCATCTCTTGATTTTTTTATTAGTGACTCAATTCTTCAACCCAATATCTTGCAAATATAACACTCAAAAATTCCACTAACACAATTATCCCACATTTAGTATAATTATTCTGACATAAAGTTATTCTCCAAATCTTCTGCATATTATACTACCTTTCTTACCTATTTTGTAGGCTATCCTTTACTCATAATCCAATTAAATGACATTTTGGATATTTCCTTATTATTCATAAATTGCAATCTATCAAACATTTTCCTATTACCTTTTGCTCTCTCATGTAAAATCACAACCATCCCATTTCTCCTTGAATTGCCTTCCTTGCCAACCACACATCTACACTTAATGTATGTCTTCCTACTTCTTTTTATACCTTTACTTAGTAATGTTATAACCCTTTTCTAATACACAATGTATTGTTACCATAAGTTAACCCTGGGGCAACTGCTTGTAGAGCAGCTGTGCTAACAACTCGGCCACCAACGTTTGACAGCATTGAACTTTTATTGAATCCAGTAATAGATTTTTTACATCCACAAATAACATTTTTTTAAAAAACATCATTACCTCATCTTGAAAATCTACTTTAAATTTAAATTGATAATGTTTGATTCATTGTTTGATTCAGACACTAATTTGTGTGTTTTTTTTTTTTTTAAATTATATAAAAAATACTAATATCAATTCTATAATGCAAATAAATATTTAATAAGTAATCTTCCATTATTTATTTAAGTAAAACGTAATTACATTTTTCTTAGTATATGTAATTTTTATAAGATAAAAAAGTAGAAATAACGTCATTAATAATAAAGAAAGCTATTAAATGAAATTGAGAATGAGTATAAAAACTAAATGAATTACATTAACAATTAATTATAATGTTTTAATTTACATACTTTAAATATAAATCAAAATATTTTAAAATAAAATATGTATTAATGCAAATTATTTAATAGAAGTTGACTTAATAGATCTATTAAAAATTTATTTTATATTTGCTTTAAAAAACATATAAAAGTTATTCTATTAGAAAAAAGATTAAGACAATTTTATTAAAAAAATATTTTTAGCCTAATTATTTGTCAACTTATTTGGAATTCTAATATTGTAATATAATTATAAATGGTAAAATATTAGAAAAGTAATTTAAATTTTGGGTTTTAAAATTTTATAATAAAAACATATAAAGTGCTGATATCAATAATAATAATTTTAAAATTTCTTTTATCGATATATATATATATATATATATATATATATATATATATATAATATATATATAAAATACATATTTTGCGGGTTCATCCGTGTTAAAAACTTTTAATATCAATTTACTGACGTTTCGACTTGATCACACAAGCCATCCACAGAGTTATAAAAAGGTAGAAAGACGGTTGTAGAGGCGCTACAATCACTGGTTTGAATAAAACATTAAAAATCCCACCAATAGCAAAAATGTTAAATTTAAGAATGTTTTTTAAAGAAATCTTTCCAAATAGGAGATACTTAAAAGGCCAGATTGTATCAATAAGCGAGATGATACGTGCAAACTTCCTCCTATTTGGAAAGATTTCTTTAAAAAACATTCTTAAATTTAACATTTTTGCTATTGGTGGGATTTTTAATGTTTTATTCAAACCAGTGATTGTAGCGCCTCTACAACCGTCTTTCTACCTTTTTATAACTCTGTGGATGGCTTGTGTGATCAAGTCGAAACGTCAGTAAATTGATATTAAAAGTTTTTAACACGGATGAACCCGCAAAATATGTATTTTATATATTTAACCCGTGCAAATCTTCGTTTTAACATATATATATATATATATATAAACATTACTGAGCTTTTAAAACTATTATTGGTGACAAAAAAACTTTTAATATTGAGAGATAATTGTAACAAGAGTCTAAAAGTATAAGTTGGATTATGCCATTTACTCTAATCTAAGATTTTAATATGGACAAGAAAAGTAATCATGGAACTATAGTAATGATTTTTTTATTTCATAAAAGTTTGAATAAACTCTTCTAATGAACTTTATTTAATGTTTTCAATCTAATACAATTCATGTTTTAATTTTCAGCTCTATATTAAGAACTTAGATCAGAATAAAAAGTAAAAGCATTTTTTACTTAGAGATGTTGCTATAATAGTATCTTGAAGATTAATAAAATAGGTGAGCTTGGGCTGTTATTGTATGATTTAGATTTGTGACCCATCCAACTTTGCGCAAAATTATGTTTATTAGCTAAATAATAATAAATAGCAATCGGATTTGAAAATATTAAAAATCAGTATTTCTTAGTCATCTTTGTAAAAATATACTTACCTATTTAATAGTTTATTTAATTTTTTGGGAATTAAAATACTTCACCCGGTACAGTTAAGAATCTTCTTTTTTGTCTATCTTAAGATCTGATATCAGATTGAAGATTGGAAATCATCCTTTACTTGCAGAGATTATTGTGACAACAAGTTGAAGATTTCCAAAGTAGGTAATCTTAACCTTATCGTGTGATTTATATTTGTAAAATTATATATATATATATATATATATATATTTTACAAATATATCAATAACTACTATTACATATATATATATATATATATATATATATATATTGTAATAGTAGTTATTGAGGAAATCTGACTCCTCAAATTTGGCTAGGAAAACTGTGCCATACATATAAAAAAAATGGGAAAGTGAGATTTACTTTCATTATTTAGTATTCCCTAAGAAATGATCAAAGGAAACACTTTAACTATAAGTAATAAAACACTAGCAGTAAATCCTTCACTTCTAACTAGCTAAACTTGTATATCTAAGATTCTTTCCAATACATATGTGTGTATTTTAAATAAATATACATCGAAAGCAAGAATATGTTATAGATTTTAAAATATATTTAGACTAAGTAAATAACAATCCTAAATTTTAATATAATCATCACCCTTTTCATTTTTTATAATAAAATATTATAGTATTTAATAGCAATTTAATATGGTTAGGCAAAATAAAATATTTGTATATGTGAGCTTGTCATAATGAATTTAATGTGTGTGACCAAAAATCAGTAATATGTGAAAACTTCATAAAAGAAAATATCCGAAAATCAAATGTAATAAAAAATTATATACATTTTATCGATATTTAAGTGCTTTCATATCTTTAATAATAATAAACATATTTTTGGAATTACTACAGTTTTTTAAAACTATAAAAAAATCAAAGTGAAATGATTCCATTAATATTTAATGGTGTTTTCTATAAACTAAAAAAATTCTTAACCAGAGTTGTATAAAATATTATAATTATTTATTAATAAAATAAATAATTATTTCCAATTATAATTTCTACTTTTGCATAGGTAAAAGTGTTTTTTATGCATCTAACTAATTTACTCATACAAAATAGAAAATAGGAAATTTTGGAACAAACTAACATACGATCACAAATGATGGCTAATTAGCAAAGTGGCAAAAGTATAATAAATATATTATTACAAATGTTTAGTACTCATTTAACATATAATAAAAAAATATATCATATCTTACTTAAAAAATAGCTATGCAATTAGAGGAATTTACCATCTCTTATACAAAAAAGCACATATTACCATGTATGATAATATTAAGTACACAAAAACCACTATTCAAATGATTCATATAGAAAATTAAATTTACAAAGTCTTATTTCTATTTCTTGTATCCCTAATGCTCACTAAATATCAATGCAATTTCATTTACCCTGTAATAATATACTTATGACATTTAATGTTTATAATAATAAATTTTAATAATGAATATATAACTCTTGATAAGTATTAGATTATACTGATATTACATCAATTCATTTATACTAAGATTAATACATTGGGGTATTTTCAAACATATATGTTAAACACAAAAATATATAAAAAAAATATTACCTCTGTTGTTTTAAAAAACATTTCTTTGGGAGATCTAAGAGAAAAAAATGCATAGAAAGATGTCGTAATAAAATTAGTATTGAAAATAATGTCTTTATTTCTCTCTTTTTTAATCTAACCTTGTAACTTTAATGTTTATTTTCTATCTTATTTTCAGCAGGTTTTTTTGGGTGATGTTGTTGAAAAACTAAAAATGTGAAAATCATAAAAGAAAGTTCATTTTGGTTAAATTTTAAAAGTTTTAAATAAGATTATTGTTCAGAAAACTTGTTTAAAAACCAATGTAGGTAGACAGAAAAAGATATTTTTTTAGAACAGTGGACAAACAACTAATTAGTACATTCAGTAACATTCTCCAGATATCTCCAAAATGTAACTTCTTCAATGAGTAGTTTTTAGAAAAGATAAATTTCCTTTTTGTTAGAAGGCTTTTATTTTATTTTAACATTATGGTATTTGATGAAAATTCAGTAGTTAGGTAGGTTACTGGAATGGAGACTTCACAGCCTTCTTTGGACTATATTTATCTAGTCAAGCATCCTGGTTAATAACTTTACTACTATTAACATTTTAAGAATTTTATTAAATAAAAAACGATATATTTGTATTCAAAGTTTCTTATCCTTCAATGGTAATCCCTCTTATTGCAAAATTAATGACTTCCAAATTACTATAGTTAGCTCAATAGATGATTTACAAACCATGCAAAGATAAAAATTTTACATTGTTCTCTTTAAATCCCTGTGCACACACCTTAAATATTTGTTTTCAAATGACTTGCATTGAACTACTTCTAAAAATAACTTTAATGTTCACAAAAATATTATAACTTAAATAATTAGCTTTTTTATGTAATTTTATTAAGTTTTAAATCTTATATCTCCCTTATTATTAAGACTAAAATAAGTGTCTATAATATTTTATTTTTATTATTATTTAAAATAACTTTCACTTAAATAAGAATAAAATATTTTAATATCAACAATTTTTCACATGAAATATAAAATAGAAAAAAACATATTTCGATTTTTAAAGTTAGACTTTTGACTGCAACTATATACAATTAAAAATGAAATTTTCATTCTTTTAAAGATCTCATATATTTTTTTTTAATTCATGGCAAAGACTAACCATTACCATACACACCTCCTACATTGAACAAATTAAGAAATAACTCCAAAGATAAAACCTCATTTATAAATAAAAATTGTGTCATTTATAAATGGACATGTAGGTATGGCAGTAAATATATAGGTGAATCTAGATGTACATTGGAAAAATGAACTAAAGAACACTTGTTATTATTAAAAAATGTTCAGAAATTGAAACAAATTGCATAGTAGATAATAATATTTCAGCATCTGTTTTTTATGATCATAATAAATCATGTATTTATGGGTTGACTTCAATTTTAATAGTGTAAAAATATTGCAAATTGAAAAAAAATAACAAAAAAAAAATAAAGGAGGCTATGCTAATATATAAATATAAACATGACTTAATTAACAGGCAAGCAGCAAACGTTAAGATCATGAAATTGTGGGAAAGTTAGCATTTCAAAGCTTTAGTTGACACAGATTACTGGATAATTTAAAGCGCTCCTAAGTGGATAATTTTTTTAATTACTTAGTTACTGTATTTAAAAATATTCATTTATATAATTATGTATAATGTTTTAAAAATACAGACTTTGAATCATAATATTATATATATATATATATATATATATATATATATATATATATATATATATATATATATATATATATATATATATATATATATATATATGCAAAACCATAAAACAATACAATACTAGATTAAATTCAAAATTTTACCAAAATCCTTACACAACCATGGTTTCATCTACTACAAATAGACCTTCTCAAGTGATAAACATAAAGGAAAACATATATATATATATATATATATATATATATATATATATATATATACACAAACAAACAAACCTTCCCATAATTCATTTCAAACTCCACCTTCCCTTAATATCAAAAGAAGTATTCATAAGATTGATAGCCTCAGAATCAAGGAGTTTTATCATCAAAGTCTCCTTTATTTTTCTTTTTAACTCATTCTTTTCATAAAAAATAACCAAAGCATTGTTAAACAATATTCTATGACCTGTACTCAATTCATGAATATATAAAGCTGAGTTAAGATACCTATGTTTAACTCTACTTATATGAACCTTAATCCTTTCATTAAGGCTAAATTTACTCTGGCCTACATAAAATTTACCACAACTACATGGAATTTTATAAACAATACCAGGAATAGACCTACTATCAATAGACTGCTTTGAACCATTAAGTAATGAATTCAAATCAGAACCTTTCCTCCATGCAACCTTCTTTCCACCTAACAAATGACTATTCCTATAAACCAAATTATAAATTGATGCTTTAAATGGTAAAGACATATAATCATCATCCTTACCAACAAAATTCTTATCATCCAAATCATGACTATAAACATTATTATTAAATACAACTTTTTTAATGAAATCATGACTATAACCCAATTCTACATATTTAGCAGCAAATTGACTTCTTTGAATATCAGCATCATTATTAAAATTATTAAGCCTTCTATTCCGACAACAAAAATTCAACAAAGACATTTCTTTATGTATAAAAGGCTGATAACTATCAGGCCTAATCATATTTCTCAAATTTTTAGGTTTTATAAAATGACTACAAAACAAAACATCATTAACCTTCTCAACATTTAAATCTAAAAACTTTAATTTTACAAAATCAAAACCACTCCCCTCAATTGTAAACTTAATACTAGAATCAAAACCATTCAATCCACATAAAAACTCTTCTAATTTCTCTTTCTGAATAACAAACAAACAATCATCAACATACCTAACAAATAATTCAATAGAACATGAAAACATATTAATAATACTACACTCCAAATAATAAATATAGACAGCACACATCAATGGAGAAATGACATAACCAATAACCCAACCTTCTCTAATCTTATAAAACACATCATTAGACATAAAATACATTGAATCCTTTAACAGCAAACCATGAAAAACCATAATCTTATCTTCAGAAAAACATTCTAATTTTTTTTTAAAATGAAAGAAAAACATCAATACTTTTTAATCTATTAACTGATTGGTACATATTTTCAATGTCTAAACTACCAAAAACACAATCATCATCCAAAACAAAAACATTTATTTTCTTAAAAGCTTCAAAGGAAGAAGAAACACAAAATTGACCCAATTTTATATAATCCTTAAAATATCTTATAATAAATTTTGATATTTTATCAACAATTCCTCCTGTAAAATCAAAAATACATCTCAAAGGAAAATTATCTTTATGAGACTTCAAATTAAAGAAAACCTTTGGAGCCACAAAATCACTAGGGTAACAATTTAAATAAGTAGCTCTATCAAAACTCTTTTTATTTTCCATAACTTTCATAATCTTAATTAATTTAGATTTTATTTTTTTACCAGGATCAGAATCTAAAATAGTATATTTTCCATTATTTAATTCTAAAGAAACTTTACTTTTAAAATCAATATTATTTAACAATACAAACCGGCCACCTTTAACTTGTTTTAATAATATAACATCATTGGCTTTCAATCTTTTTTTAACAAAAATAATATCCTTAGGGGAGTGTAGTATTATTAATATGTTTTCATGTTCTATTAAATTATTTGTTAGGTATGTTGATGATTGTTTGTTATTCAGAAAGAGAAATTAGAAGAGTTTTTATGTGGATTGAATGGTTTTGCTTCTAGTATTTAGTTTACAATTGAGGGGGGAATTTTTATTTTGTAAAATTAAAGTTTTTAGATTTAAATATTGAGAAGATTAATGATGTTTTGTTTTGTAGTCATTTTATAAAACCTAAAAATTTGAGAAATATGATTAGGCCTGATAGTTATCAGCCTTTTATACATAAAAAATGTCTTTGTTGAATTTTTGTTGTCGGAATAGAAGGCTTAATAATTTTAATAATGATGCTGATATTCAAAGAAGTCAATTTGCTGCTGAATATGTAGAATTGGGTTATAGTCATGATTTTATTAAAAAAGTGGTATTTAATAATAATGTTTATAGTCATGATTTGGATGATAAGAATTTTGTTGGTAAGGATGATGATTATATGTCTACCATTTAAAGCACCAATTTATAATTTGGTTTATAGGAATAGTCATTTGTTAGGTGGAAAGAAGGTTGCATGGAGGAAAGGTTCTGATTTGAATTCATTACTTAATGGTTCAAAGCAGTCTATTGATAGTAGGTCTATTCCTGGTATTGTTTATAAAATTCCATGTAGTTGTGGTAAATTTATGTAGGCCAGAGTAAATTTAGCCTTAATGAAAGGGTTAAGGTTCATATAAGTAGAGTTAAACATAGGTATCTTAACTCAGCTTTATATATTCATGAATTGAATACAGGTCATAGAATATTGTTTAACAATGCTTCGGTTATTTTCTATGAAAAGAATGAGTTAAAAAGAAGAATAAAGGAGACTTTGATGATAAATCTCCTTGATTTTGAGGCTATCAATCTTATGAAGACTTCTTTTGATATTAAGGGAAGGTGGAGTTTGAAAAGAATTATGGGAAGGTTTGTTTGTTTGTATATATATATATATGTTTTCCTATAGGTTGATTTTCACTTGAGAGGGTCTATTTGTAGTAGATGAAACCATGGTTGTGTAAGGATTTTGGTAAAATTTTGAATTTAATCTAGTATTGTATTGTTTTATGTTTTTGCATTTTTATTTTTTTGCTAGTATAGTGTTAGACAGTTTTGGTGTTATATATATATATATATATATAATTTTTTAACACAAATGAATCCGCAAAATATGTTTATATATATATAAGACATTTTTTGTGGGTTCATATATCTATATCTATATAATCAATTGTCTTCTAGTCTCATTATATATATATATATATATATATATATATAATGAGACTAGAAGACAATTGATTATATACCTACTTATTTTAATAAACAAAGTATATTTTTTATATCTAAGAATCATACTGACAGTTATCAAGACAATAACATTAACTGTTTACATTAAAAAAATATTTCATTGATATCTACTGTTTATTTTGTGTAGTGAACCAAAATTATTTGATTTTTTTCTTTCTGTCATTTCTTTTGTCGCAAATCACCTCAAGTAAATCTAAAGTGAATAGCTGTTTATAATTTTTTTCTAAATTATAAAATGATGACATATTTGCAAAATTACTTGTAGTTTTTCCATACTTAAATGAATTTTGAGTTATTTTATTTGTTATATATACCTTAGTATTTTCTTAGTATACATATGAGCAATCTGATTGGCTGAACTTTATATTATATATGACATCAGATCAGTCCATCATATCTAGTTTATCTTTTGTATTATTGACTAATTTGTTCAAATTCATATATATATATATATAATAAGATCCAGATTTAATTTATTTGCACATACTTTTTTAATTTTATTTCAAATATGCATTTGGTAGTGTCATTAATATCATTTCTAATTTTTATTACAAATAATATTTAATTTAACAAACTTTTTCAATTTATTTTTATCCATTCTATTAAAACAGTATTTACCATATCAGAAATTCTGTTGGACTCAAACTTTTTTTAAACAGTTATTGATAAGTAAAAATGTTATCAAGCCTGAGTGTTTACATGATTTTGGCACATGTCACATCACATGAATAAATTATTTTATATTGAATGTTTTATTTATCATTTTATATGTGGATTATCACTCTGATTTTCTTTTAAATCTAAATAAAAAAATTATATCATTTTTCAGACTCTTTACTCAAATTAATCCTAATTTCTTATTTAATTTCTGAAATTTGTTATCAATTATATCCAGTGATGCACATTCAATATATTTTACATGCCGTACATCTCATTGGGTTCCCAAACAATTCCATATTTCATGTTTCTGTCATTTCATATATATGGCCACTAAATGTAGTTAAATTATTGTTATCCATTCAAACTATTATATTATGAGTAAATTCCTATTTACATTTATTATCATTATGCCAATTAATAATTCATTGATTATTTTAATTAATTCTTCTATATTTACTGTTGCATATAATTACATTACCTGTAATAGATGCGATTTTATATTCATTCATGACTATTTTTTAATAGGGTGTACAAATTCACATGAAAATTTAATCATGAATGTTTCATAATCTATTTTTTTAATGTTTTTGTTACATACTTCAATGCTTCATAATATGCTTAGCCAAAAACAATCAATATTATTAAAAAATAACGATCAGTTGTATCTTAAAATACAGAAATAATATTCTTAAATAAGATGGATGTATACACAAATATTATTTCCATTCATATCACTTGCATATATATTTTATTGAGAACACATAGAATGAATTTATCCTAATTAATTGTAATATTGTTATATACAGCTTATTAAACTTTAAAAAATTGCTAAACATTTTTTGTTCAAAAAAAACTATTATCTAGAAAAACAAACAGATTTTGTTTATTCTTTTTTAGTATACATTACTATATTAATATTTAAGAATTTTGTTTTTATACATTAACATCCTTACATATATTCTTAAAAAATTAAAATGAGCATTTGAAATATATGGAATACATATCCATATTTTATTATCAATCATCAAACCTGCATATCCATGTTTAATTATCAATCTTCATTCAACCCTTTTAAATCATTATAAGACTTTTTAAATTGATATAAAGTATTATTAATCTGTTCACTCTTATAACCAACTTCAAGCAAATGTTTGGCAAATATCTCAATATTTGTTTTAATTTATCACACTGGTAACATAATTTTTCATTACTAAACATAAAAGATCTAAAACATGCCAACATATGCATAATTGGTGATTTTGCTTTATAATTTATATATTCTCCTTTTTGCAATGGTTTGATTATTACTTTATAATTATCACTTCTAGTAATAATTAAATCCAAATACTTAATTCCTTTGTCCTGTCTCTTTTAAATATTCCATTTTAATCCATTCAAATTATTTAACTCCTCTATAATCAAATTTACAGTAATATATTTTTACAAACAAAAACATCATCACATATATTTTGTACATTTTAATATCTTCAAAAGTACACATATCTAAAATACTATTCTCATATGTAGACAAAAAAAAATTGCAAACTAGTGCAACAAAAGGAAGACCCATATGCCAACCTTCAGACATTTTATAATATCCATCTCAAAAGAAGCAACAATTTTATCATCAAAAAAATTAAAAAATCAATAATAAATTGTATAATGCATTTGCAAACACTTTTACTTCTTAATGCATGTTCAATTATTTTTATTGAATCCACTATATCAAGAGAACCATACATTTCTGTCAATTTTAATGAAGCAATAACATCACTTTCATTAATCACTACCTTTTTAGTTCTACCTACAAAATCAAAATATATACCAATAGTAATTTCCTGAAATACTAATAAACTCTTGTAACATCTTATCAATATATTTAGATGTTTGATATATAAATGAACCATCAAAATCAGTCATGATTCACAAAGAATTAAATTCTTTATATAATTTTATACTTGCAAAATTATGAAAAAATATAGTGCAAGAAGGATATGACTTATAATACACATTATTATTATTTAAGGCTTTTCTCTTAGATGTTTTTAAAATATTGTTAATAAATTTTATTCTCTGACCATCCATATGATATTCTTCAATCAAAAAAAAAAAAAAAAAAAAAACTTTATCCATTTGTATTTTAACTTTTTCAATATACTGTCATTTCATCATTAACCATATTCATAATGCTTTATCTTCATTCAAACAAATCATATTATCATTTTTCATCTTCTGTTTAAATTCTGAAATGGCCAGTTGTCATGGACGTTTTATATGGATTCATGTTAAATTTATGAGAAATATATTTTTTAATAATTTTATCAGCAATATGACTATCATCAGAAATCATTTCAAATTAATTTTGTTTGAAATTAGATAAAGTTTGCAGATGTGCAAATGGATAAACTTTTTTTTTTGATTGAATAATATAATATTGATGGTTAGAGAATAGGATATATTAATACATTCTCTTATTCATCTTTTTTCCACTTTATACTTATTATCTATTAACCATCAAACAATTCCTGTCTTATACTACAAATACATATACATATATACATATTTATACATTCTTATATATTACAGCTTCCAATTATCTAACAGTGACCATTTTCTTCCCAATTTTATTGAAACATTGACCAAATTAATGTGTTTATCTATGTTTTTATTCTATATATAATGTTTCATAATATTTTTATTTAAAATTTTTACAATGCTTTATTATCTTTATAGTTGCCTCACAATTTATTATATGCCCTGTTTCTAAATAATTATTGTGTGGTTGAGATAGTATCTATACTATGTCACATGTAATTGTATAAATAATTCCTATTCTATATCAATACTATCATTCATTTTTGCATTGCATATCTATTTTTTAATCTTTATTAGTCTTCCACCAGTATTTATTCCATCATTTAACTTATATTTATTCAATATCTTACATATTTCAGCTGAATAAAGAATTAAAATTTACTTCTTAACATTATCTACTCTTTGATTATTCCTTTTTATACAATTTCCATTTGTAGTATTTAAATTTTTCCTAACTACTTTTCCATTATAACCAATTTCATTATATTCTTTATAAATTTCTATTTTTGCATATATTTTTATTTATTTAAAGAGAGCTTATTTTTAATTTTAAAAACAGTTAAATCTCCCATTTTTTGAAAACATGGCTGATACAATTTAGTACCAACATTCCCTTTAATATTTTTTCCTTAACGAACTGCTTTATATATATATATATATATAAAGCAGTTATATAATTATATATATATATATATATATATATATATATATAATTACATTAAAAATAATAATAATAACGGTAACAAACTATTATAAACAATCTTTAAATTCGCAGAAGTACTTTCAGTTAATTTCTCGAGGCAGGTTCAAGAAATTAACCGAAAGTACTTCTGCGAATTTAAGGATTGTTTATAATAGTTTGTTATCGTTATTATTATTATTATTTTTATTGTAATTACAATTTTGTTTTAATTAACGGACATTATATATATATTGTGCCATTACAATTTAGTCATTAGCTAAATTTGTAGGAATGTGTATGTAAGAAAATATAAAACAAAAATCATCATCACATTTTTATATAAAAAGGAAGCTGTAAAGCACCCAAGTTTAAACCCTAAAAGATTCAGTTCTAAAATCTTAAGACAGAGAGAAAGTGGGGCAACAGTTATATTCTTTATTTGTTTGTGTGTTGATAGAGAACTGAAAAAGAGTAATACACACATTTAACTATACAATATTTAATTTCTTTTTGTTAAAAAAATAAAGTTATAACGCATATGTATAGGCAGTGTGAGTTATAAAAGCTATTTAGTTAGTCACTTTTAAATTACACATATTAACTTTCTTTAAAACTAACCTACACTTGCTAAATTTTAATATCTTATTCCATACTTCTATTTTTGCTTTTCTATAAATATAATTTGGATTTAAAAGCTAAGGATTTAATTTTAAATATTAGGGTTATAATTATTAAGCTAGCAATTAGATTATTTTAATGTCAGTTTATAAATAATTTGAATGTGTGTGTGTGTTACATCACATAAATATATCTACATTGATTAAATATTGAGAGAAAAAGAAGGGTTAAATCTGTTAAATTATTTTTTTATTCAATAGTTTGTACAATAAGGGTTGTTTTTCTGTTAACACTTAGAGAGGATGTGAGGTCCAATTTTAAAGGTGTCTCATCTTAAGATCAAAAGAAAGAAGCTCCAATTTGAGATGTTACATAGGTGTAAAAAAGGATTAAGACTAATTTTTCTGTCAAGACAAAAGTTTGTCTGGAAACCAGGTGTATGATTTTTTTTTAATATTCCTAAAAAAGATTGCACTCTCCAGCTAAAAAAGGAATTGGTCAAAAATAGAAATAAAAAATCAGATATAAAAGCTGTCTGGAAAATCAATTGATGGATATAGAGATACTTTTTAAAAATTATTGAAACTAAAGCAGACAAACATTTTTAATTCTGCTAGATAACGTTTTTTTTTTAAATCATTTTTTTTTAATATCAAGTTTTGAATGTTGAAAATATAAGGATGATGGGCTAAGAAAAATTAATATATGTCTCATCTGGTGACCAGACCATCTGGCCAGCACATCATATAGAAGAGAAAAAATGTCATGTCTGAAAAATAATATTCTACACCTTTCAACTTACCAAGAGAAATCAGATGTTTTCAAATAGAAATAAAAAAGCATTCATCCACATTTGAAGGTGATTAGAAGCAAAATGATTAATCTACAGATAAATATTAAATCATCAAGTCCAATTAATTGTTCCAGTAACTGAGTTTAAACCCCAGAAAATTTATAGACATGAAAACAACTGCTGTACTTGATCCACTAAAAGAATCATGCTTGACAGGAAGAGAAGAAGAGTTAATATAATGATTTCCATTTTGTCCACTAAAGCAAATAACCTCAATAGGATCATCATCATCAAATAATTATACACCTCAAGAAAAAGATTGTTCCAAAGTAAAACGGAAATGTTAGCTGCAGAAAGATAGACATTGAACAAGATAAATTTGAATCATTGGAAGTCGCGGCCAGAGAATGGAACTGGTGATTGAATTTTTTTATGTTTTCTTTATGATATCAGAGTCTTAATAAAATTTTAGCAATAAACTGGTATAGTTTATTTAAAGATCATTTAAAGACAATTCAGATCGATTACAACAAAGACTTTCTTACTAATGATAGCCTTAGGCTTCCTTAATGATTTTGTATGTACCAAAATTATGATTGTTTATTGATTTACAGTTATGAAATATTATTAATGTTTATAATAATTACTTTTTTTGTATTATTATTTTGGTTTTAAATAATATTTTGTTTTTTACGAGGATAAAAACACACACATACATAATAATACTTTACCTGTATATAATTCTGAGTGAATGTGAAGGAATAAGCAGTATTAAAATATTAAATTATTTTGTCTTAAGAAAGTATAGGTTTCAAAGTGTAGAAGGGAGGGGGATAGAAAAATACTTTAAAACTTGTTTCTAAATCTTGCTCTTTCCAATTTTACTAACATTTATTTTTGTCATTCTACTTACATGTTAGATTTATAAGGGTATGTGTGAGAAAAAAAAAGAGAGAAAAAAAGTGTTTATTTTTTTTTTTTGAGATATTTTCTCGTGGAGTGAAAATGCTGGTAAATGTGACATCCAATTTGAAATACATTTATGGGGATAAAGGGAAGAATTTAAAAATTAATGTTATGATTTTAACACAGTCGATTATGATTACTGTTGTTATTGTTAATAACAATTTTCATGCAGATATAGAAATTTTTATGTATATGTTAGAAATGCAGCAATAAATATTAGTTTATTTTATTAAACGAGGCGTATATATTTCATTAAGAGTAGTCTTTATTAAGTGTGATCATTCATCATCAAGGTGAATATTAGCTATTTAAGTTCCAATTAGATATACTAAAATTAAGCAATAATTATGAATTTCTTTATAACAATTAGGTTTTATGTTTAGGCTTAGTCCTAAAGCTGTGGTTGAAACCTTTATCGTTGTCATTATCATTATCATCATTATCACGTTTTAATTAATGAGCTGTTTAAATGTTTAAAGGCCATAAATAAATATTGATTTCATAGTATTTAGTGATTTCTTAGTATTATTATAACCCCTATCCCATCATCTATTTCATGTAAGGATGAGTGAATTACTATCCTAAATTAAAAATATAATCTGAGCTAGTAAAACTTATAAAATATATTGAAACACATTTGTTATGTTAAGGTCTAGGAAATGATTTCTGTCTAATGAATTCCACTTTAGTTTAAAAATGTTTTATGTTTACCCAAATTTATTGCATACAGTGATATGGGTCTAAAATAAAAATCTTCCATTTTCTTACAAATAAAGTACCAAAAATGGATTCAAACCCAGTACATGTGAAAAAGATATAAACATAAATATGTCTAGGTCTAGCTAACCTAGTGGTATCCTGATAAACCATATTCCCTCGTTGTTCACTTACACATGCACTTGAGATCCAACCAAGAAATGAAAGTGGATAAAATCTACTGTTTGTATACCTGAGAAGATATTTTATTGAGTTACTAGTGTACTCACCTCATTTCATTTCCATATACCTGAGTTATAATAGTTGTTATTAATAATTTGTTTATAATTATTGATATTGTGATATCTTGAGAAATATAATTATAGAAATATGTTTAATTTATTCCTACTCATCATTTTAGTATTTATGACCTTATGGCTATATAGATACTATCCAGGAGTATGTTTCTTTTAATCCAATGACCCGTAATATGATTGATAACTCAGTCTTATCTTTTCTTTTTGATATAAAAATTCTATTACAATTCTTTTTGTTTATTAAGTTAGAATATTTGAATATTTGAGATTCTAATAATATTTGGATTTTTGACAATCCAATAACATTTTAATATTATGATCTTGCACTATATAGACTACTCAGATAAGTACAATAAATCTTAACTCTTTTGATAACTGTTACATTATTTATATTGGGATCGTTTCTACCTTTATTTAAGTTACAATGATATAACTTTGATCAACGTAATTTTGTTACAATGTATATTTTGAACCAATTAATTATGTTACAATGCTGGGCTATGATGTATCACCATATACCTGAAAAAGGGAGTCTATAGAATGATGGGAGATGTTTAGTTAAAAAGAGAGAATTTTTTTTTAGTAAAATTTTTTAGTAAATTTTTTTTTGTGTCTTAAAAAATTGTCTTAGCCATATAATCTTATTTTATATTTGTGTGTGATGATGTTTGATATGATTTAATTTTTATTGATGATGATAAAATGGGTACAGCCACAAAACAGCTTAATTTCGTTTTTTTTTCTTCTCAATTTTGAAAATAGATGAATATCATAACTTAAGACTGGTGAAATATTTTTTTTAAAATATTAGAATGATTTATTGCCAAATAGGATAGGCATAGTAATAATGATGAATTATGGGATGGTAGTCTCATGTGTGTTTGGGGAGTTCATTTTGTAGAAAAGTCTATGATTTTGGAGGATGGATTGGATATTTGATCATTGGAGATTGATTGGTTAGATTGCAGTTTTGATGATGAGTGGTGAGTTTTGTCATTGCCTTGAGAATGCTATGTCTTTGTGTAACCCATGAATGATCAAACCCATTCACTGCTCCAACCCAATTTATAAGTTATCTTTATTTTATCATGAAGCAGTTAACAGTAGTCCTGCCATGATATCAGCCTATAAGTCTCCAAGAAAAAGAGCACAGCATAGTTTCCCAATCCAGTTTATATGTTATTCTTATTTTATCATGAAGCAGTTAACAGCAGTCCTACCATGATACCAGCCTATAAGTCTCAAAGACAGAGAGCAAGGCTTCGTTTTCTGTAGCCTATAATAAGTAGGGCATTCTTTGATACTTGCCACATAAGACTCCAAAAGAGAGAGCAAGGTATAGTTTATCTACTTTAGCCCCTAAGACATAATTTTATTTTTTTATTGCAACAGAGTTTGCAACAATCAATCAAGAGTTGTGGTACTTAATAGTGATCAAATTGGGATGATCTTCTGAGTGCTCTTGATGCATTGTGTGATTATAGTGCTGTGACTGAATTTTTTTATTTATCTCAAGATTGTGAACTGCTAGTCATTCTGTGGACTGTCAATATCTGTCGGATCTCTAGGGGAATAGATGGATGTATAATTTGGGTTATTGCAGGCAGACATGCACTATATACATTATTGTTGTGTAGTTCATTAGATAAGGATATTAAATATTTTTTTGGTATTTGTAATGCATGATAAGGTGAAAAGCAAATCAGTCAGTTAGTCAAAGATAGGCATCAGACAAAAGGATGTGTAGGTTTTTGGTGGTCAGGGATGGGATATATATTGAATATATTAAAATTCTGATAAGATGAGTAAACTTGACCTGCAAATGATTATGCAGATGCTTAAAAGTTTCGAACAAAATATGGAAAAAAATATAGAAAGTCTAAAAGAGGATCATCATCATTATCAACCATTAACAATCCATTGCAGGATGAAGGTCTCTCCAAGTTTAATCCATCGATCTCTTCTTGTTACTCCCAACATATATCTCTCTATACTTCTTTGAGTGGTCTGAAGTCTATGTATTGCTCTTCTATTGAGTGTCCAAGTCTCAGATCCATAAGTAAAAACTGGTAAAACACATTTATTAAAAAACTTCCTTTTCAAACACTAGGCATATTTCCATTTAGTATCAAGTTATTTCTACCAAAAGCATTCCAACCAAGTTTAATTCTATGATTAATTTCCTCCATTATGTTTCCATCTGTATTAATAATCTGACCAAGGTATTTGTAACTGTTAACTTCTTCTAATTAATCATAATCAATCTTTATTTTCATATTTTGAGCAAATCAATTAAACGTTACTTTAGTATTTTTAACATGTATCTTTAGTCCTACTTTCCTACTTTCATCTGATAACTCCTGCAACATTTCCTGCAGCTCTGAAGCATTATTTGCAAAAAACAACTACATCATCTGTGAAATCTAAATGACTTAAATAATCTCCATTTACTTTCATTCCTTTAGTTTCCCATTTTAATCCACAAAATACTTCTTGCAGCACTGCTGTAAAAAGTTTTGGAGATATGGAGTCACCTTGTCTTACACCTTTCTCAATGTTGACTTTCCCAATATCATTATGTAATCTAATTGTTGCTGTTGCATTTTTATAAATATTCTTTAAAATATGACAATATCCTGGATCTATACCTTGATGATCCAATGCTTTAATCACTGAATAATGTTTATAGAATCAAATGCCTTTTCATAATCTACAAATCCAAAACATAATGACAACTCATATTTATTTGTCCTTTCCATAACTTCTCTCAATACCTGAATATGATCTACTGTACTAAAACCACTTCTAAATCCAGCTTGTTCTCTTGGTTGGTGGAAATCCAATGTTCTCTGTAGACGAGTTGTAATTATCTTGGTAAAATTTTTATATAAAACTGATAAAAGGCTGATAGGTCTGTAATTTCTAATGTCTTCTTTATCACCTTTTATAAATATTAATATTATTACTGCATTCTTCCAAACATCCCGTACATCTTTATCATTTAGACATTTAGTATATAACTTTGCTAAAAAAATTTCTGTTTCTCCACCTTATTCTTTTAATATATCAATTATAATTCCATCATTACCTGGAGCCTTTCCTTTCTTCATACATTTAATTGCATTTCTCGCTTCTTCATTTAAAATTCTGGGCAATTCGGAAGATGTAATAGATATAGGAGGTACTTGTTCTTTATTACTATATAATTCTTGATAAAAATTTTCTACCAATTTCATGATGTCATCTCTCTTTTTAGTAATAATTCCAATTGCAGATATAAATTTCCTACCAATACCAAAATGTTGTTTTAACTTCTTAAGACTTTTATTTTCTTCTACAGTTTTTGTTGTTAGTTCACAGTTATACTTTCTTATATCATTTTCAACTCTTTTCTGCACCATTTTACAAAATTCGAGATATTCAATTCTTTTTAATGCATCATTTTTGTATATCTTCATATTTCTTCTTTTCTTCATAAATTCTCTAGTCTCAGTAGAAATTTTATTCGTCAATTGCTGCTTTTTTCTACCAGATATCTTTCTTGCAGTTTTTAAAAGTGTATCAGTTATTTTCATATTAATTTCATTCAAATCTGAATCATGTTCAAAATATACTAATACTTGAAACCGATTTGTAAGTTCTAATTTAAATTCATTAGAATATTTCTGAAGATTAGGAATATCAACTGTAAATATTGTTTCTCTTAACAATTTTGTCTTTCTACTTTTACATTAACAGGTATCTTGCATCTTACTAATCGATGATCACTTCCTGTGTTAAATCTATTAAGAACATTACAATCTTGAAATATGTATTTCCTGTTAATCAAAATATAATCCAATTCTGCTGTACCTTCATTTGGATGCTTCCATGTCCATTTTCTTTTAACATTTTTCTCAAAAAAAGAATTCATAATATAAAGTTTTTCTTTTTCTGCAAACTCCACAAGTCTAAGTCCTCTCTCATTTCTATTACCATAACCAAAATTACCTACAGCACTTTCATCTTTTATGTGTTTACCAATTCTAGCATTAATGTCTCCCATAACAATTTTAAAATGTTGTTTACTCTGATCAAAAGCATTTTGTACATCAATATAAAAATCTTCTACTACTTCATCACTATGAGAATTTGTTGGGGCATAAACCTGAATTATCTGCATTTGGTATCTGCTATTAAGTTGTAAAACTAATCTTGCCACTCTGTCTGATACACCATCAATCTCCACAATATTGTTCTTCCACTTTTTATTTATAATTAATCCTACTCCACTTGTATTTCCAATATTTGTGCCTTTATAATAGAATATATGTCTACTTTTTTAAATAAATTGTTTCTTCACCTTTTCTTCTAACTTCACAAAGTCCAATAATATCCCATTTAATATAAGAGAGTCTTCTTCTAATTCTTGCAATCTTTCTTCACTTGAAAGTGATCTGTAGTTGTAAGTATCTAAATAAAAAGTTGTCATCAAATGGCAGCCTGGGTCCACAATCATGGGATTCTTAGCACCCTCGGCCTTTGGCCACCAACCGCTTCCTTGGTTGGTGACTTTACAGCCTCCTGGAAATAAGGGCCATGCTTTATTTTTGTCTGTCATAATTGTGTATATATATATATATATATATATATATATATATATATATATATATATATATATATATATATATATATATATATATATATATATATATATATATATATATATATATATATTGGAAAAATATTTATCATTTGCACAAACATTAATTCTGCCCTATCAGGCATTGAGAAGACAGACCATGGTGTTTCTTGATCTTAAACTCAGAGGTAAAAAGGCAATAAACTCACCATGCTGGCTAATGAGTGTTGGTGAGCAGCCCATCCATGTTCGTATACTATATGAATAAACACATAGTAATAACAGCTGCAATGACAAGAACGTATGGAGTGGACATTAGGAATTTGCCCTGCTCAGTTCTTTAAGGCCTCCAAGAGGAATCAAAGGGTCTCCTTTCAGTTAATAGCAAAATCCCTTCTGCAGCCTAAAAGAGGATACTAAGAGTTTAAAAGAAAGTAATAAATGTTTAGAACAAAAGATGGAACAAAGTGTAAAAGACCTAAGAGAGGATATGAAGCACAGTATAAATGTTTAAGGAAAAACCTAAAAGAAGATAGTAAGCAGGGGATAGAAATATTAAGACATAGGATATGTCAATCTATAGAGAGCATAATAGAACATAGTCAAAACTCACCAGTGTTAAAATATAAGCTAGATAGTCAGACTACTGATAATGAAGATAGGAATAAGGAGTTAGATGAGACCATAAATAAACCTGCTAGTATGCTGATAGAGAATAGGCTCCAAGAAGTAGAAATGCCAATAGTAGTCATAATACCTAATCTCTCAGTAAAAAAAATACATAAGGTGATGACCAAAGAGAAGGTTAGGATAGGTTATGAAGCAAAAAGAAGGAGAAGAGAGTGGGAGGAAAACTTCATGCACCAGATAATGTGATAAAGTTAAGAGAGACAGTGGGGGAGATGAAACCAGATATTTTACAAAGAGAGCAAAAGTTTCCACAGTCTATAGTTCTCAATCTATTAGTCAACCAGCATGTGTGGTTTCATAGATCTATATTTTTAAATAGATTAGAGATACCTTATATATGGTATAGAGAATCCAAGTCTCTGAAAAATTTAAATATCCAGAGTGTATCGTATAGAGAATCAATCTCTCTGAAAAATTCAACTGCTCTGGAGAAGTCAAAAGTAAATTACATCTGGTACAGAGAGTCAATCTTTCTAGAAAATTTAAAAACAAATTATATGTGTCATGGAAAGTCAATCTCTCAGGAAAATGTAAAATTGCAGCACATGTGGTACAGAGAGTCAATATTTTTGTAAAATTTAAAAAGAAAGTATGTATGGTATAGAGAGTCAATCTCTCTGCAAAACATCAAGGCATATTACATATGATACCAAGAGTCCATTTTTCTAAATGTAGTCTGTAATAGGAGGTTATATAAAATAAATCCTCCAGATATGTTTTATAAATATCCAGTAAAATGAAAAATATTAAGAATGTATTGAATGAACATTTGCAATTTTAAGCAGACCACAGTATGCTGTACAAAAGGGAAAAGCCCAAAGTAAAACTCAAGAGCTGAATTATTTAGAGTGGTCCTGATATAATAATTTTATGTTAGCAAACCCAAAAAAAACAAATTTATAAAGCTTCTGCATTTGTATGAAGGGCCATTCCAAATTACCAAGAAAATAGGAAAGAATGCTTTTATGCTTGCTACTCTTGATGGGAATAAGGGAATGTATAATGCTAGGAGTTTGATCTGTTATGCTTCAGCAGAGTAGCTTGGCAAAGATCTCCAAACAAATTATATGTAAGTTTCCTAATAAAAAGGGGATTTGGTAGGCATCTAGATGATGTTCAAAAGTAGTTAGAAATGATTTTTTATTATTAATGTGTTTATTATTATTAGTGTTATTTTATTAGTTATATTTTTTTATTAGATATAGTTAAAACAAAAGTGCTGATGATTTTATTCAAAGGGGGGGGGGGTGTTGTGCCATTAAAATTTAGTCATTAGCTAAATTTATAGTAATGTGCATGTAAGAAAATGTAAAACAAAAATCATCATCACATTTTATATAAAAAGGAAGCTGTAGGGCACCAAAGTTTAAACCCTACAAAATCCAGTTCTAAAAGCTTAAGAGAGAGAGAAAGTGGGGCAACAGTTATATTCTTTATTTGTTTGTGTGTTGATAGAGAACACAAAAACAGTAATACACACATTTCACTATTCAATATTTATTTATTTTTGTTAAAAAATAAAGTTATAATGCATATGTATAGGCAATGTATGTTATAAAAGCTATTTAGTTAGTCAGTTTTAAATTACACATATTAACTTTTTTTAAAACTAACCTACACTTGCTAAATTTTAATATCTTATTCTATACTTCTATTTTTGCTTTTCTATAACTGTAATTTGGATTTAGAAGCTAAGGATTTAATTTTAAATATTAGGGTTATAATTACTAAGCTAGCAATTAGATTACTTTAATGTCAGTTTATAAATAATTTGAATGAGTGTGTGTCTTATACCACATAAACATATCTACATTTATTAAATATTAAGAGAAAAAGAAGGGTTAAATCTGTTGAATTATTTTTTTATTCAACAGTTTGTACTATAATGGTTGTTTTTCTGTTAAAACTTAGAGTACAATGTGAGAAGTCAAATTTTAAAGGTGTCTCATCTTAAGATCAAAAGAAAAAAGCTCAAATTTGAGATATTACATAGGTGTAAAAAAGGATTAAAACTATTTTTTCTGTCAAGACAAAAGTTTGTCTGGAAACGAGGTGTGTGATTTTTTTTTTAATATTCCTAAAAAAGATTGCACTCTCCAGCTAAAAAAAAAAATTGGTCAAAAATAGAAATAAAAAATAGGATATAAAACAGTCTTATAAATCAATTGTTGGATATAGAGAGACTTTTGAAAAATTATTGAAACTAGCGCAGACAAACATTTTTAATTCTGCTAGATAACATTTTTTTTTAAATCATTTTTTTTTTAATATCAAGTTTTGAATGTTGAAAATATAAGGATGGCGGGCTAAGAAAAATTAATATATGTCTCGTCTGTTGACCAGACCATCTGGCCAGCACATCATATAGGAAAGAAAAATGTCATGTCTGAAAAATAATATTCTACACCTTTCAACTGACTGAGAGAAATCAGATGATTTCAAATAGAAATAAGAAAGCATTCACCCACATTTGAAGGTGATTAGAAGAAAAAATGATTAATTTACAGATGATGATTTTAAATCATCAAGTCCAATTAATTGTTCCAGTAATTGAGTGTAAACCCCAGAAAATTTATAAACATGAAAACAACTGCTGTACTTGATCCACTAAAAAAATCATGCTTGACAGGAAGAGAAGAAGAGTTAATATAATGATTTCCAAGTTGTCCACTAAAGCAAATAACCTCAACAGGATCTTCATCATCAAATAATTATACACCTCAAGAAAGATATTGTTCCAAAGTAAAACAGAAATGGTAGCTGCAGAAAGATAGACATTGAACAAGATAAATTTGAATCATTGGAAGTCGCGGCCAAAGAGTAGAACTGGTAATTGGATTTTTTTATGTTTTCTTTATGATATCAGAGTCTTAATAAAATTTTAGCAATAATGTGATATAGTTTATTTAAAGAACTTTTAAAGAAAATTCAGATCGATTAAAATGAAGAATTTCTTACTAATGATAGCCTTAGGCTTTCTTAATGATTTTGTATGTACCAAAATTATGATTGTTTATTGATTTACAGGTATGAAATATTATTAATGTGTATAATAATTATTTTTTTTTTGTATTATTATTTTGGTTTTAAATAATATTTTGGTTTTTATGGGGATAAAAACACACACATACATATTAATACTTTACCTGTGTATAATTGCGAGTAAATGTGAAGGAATAAGCAGTATTAAAATATTAAATTATTTTGTCTTAAGAAAGTATAGGTTTCAGAGTGTAGAAAATAGGGGGATAGAAAGATACTTTAAAACTTTTCCTTTCCAATTTTACTAACATTTATTTTTGTCATTCTACTTACATGTTAGATTTATAAGGGTATGTGTGAGAAAGAGAAAAGAGAGAGAAAAAAAATGTTTATTTTTTTTTGAGACATTTTCTCATGGAATGAAAATCCTGGTCAATGTGATATCCAATTTGAAATACATTTATGGGAAAGAGAGGAGAATTTAAAAATTAATGTTATGATTTTAAAACAGTCAATTATGATTACTGTTGTTATTGTTAATATTAATTTTCAAGCAGATACAGAAATTTTTATGTATATGTTAGAAATGCAGCAATAAATATTAGTTTATTTTATTAAATGAAGCATATATATTTCATTAAGAGTAGTCTTTATTAAGTGTGATCATTCATCATCAAGGTGAATATTAGCTATTTAAGTTCCAATTAGATATACTAAAATTAAGCAATAATTATGAATTTCTATATAACAAATAGGTTTTATGTTTAGACTTAGTCCTAAAATTGTGGTTCAAACCATTATCATTGTCATTATCATCATCATCATCACATTTTAATTAATGAGCTGTTTAAATGTTTAAAGGCCATAAATAAATATTGATTTCATAGTATTTAGTGATTTCTTAGTATTATTATAACCCTATCCCATCATCTATTTCATGTAAGGATGAGTGAATTACTATCCTAAATTAAAAATATAATCTGAGCTAGTAAAACTTATAAAATATATTGAAACACATTTGTTATGTTAAGATCTAGGAAATGATTTCTGTCTAATGAATTCCACTTTAGTTTAAAAATGTTTTATGTTTACCCAAATTTATTGCATACAGTGATATGGGTCTAAAAGCAAAATCTTCCATTTTCTTACAAATAAAGTACCAAAACGGATTCAAACCCAGTACATGTGAAAAAGATATAAAAATAAATATGTCTAGGTCCAGCTAATCTAGTGGTACCCTGATAAACCATATTCACTCGTTGTTCACTTACACATGCATTTGGGATCCAACCAAGAAATGAAAGTGGATAAAATCTACTGTTTGTATACCTGAGAAGATATTTTATTGAGTTACTAGTGTACTCACCTCACTTTATTTCCATATACCTGAGTTATAATAGTTGTTATTAATAATTTGTTTATAATTATTGATATTGTGATATCTTGAGAAATCTAATTATAGAAATATGTTTACTTTATTCCTACTCATCATTTTAGTATTTATGAACTTATGGCTATATAGCTACTATCCAGGAGTATGTTTCATTTAATCCAATGACACATAATATGATTGATAATTCAATCTGATGTTTTCTTCAATAGCCACTACTAAGGTTAAATAATTCTTTTCTTTTTGATATAAAAATTTTATTGCAATTCTTTTTGTTTATTAAGTTATAATATTTAAATATTTGAGATTCTAATAATATTTGGATTTTTGACAATCTAATAATATTTTAAGATTATGATCTTGCACTATATAGACTACTCAGATAAGTACAATGAATCTTAACTATTTTCATAACCGTTTTATTATTTATATTGGAATCGTTTCTACCTTTATTTAATTTACAATGATATATCTTTGATCAACATAATTTTGTTACAATGTATCTTTTGAACCAATTAATTGTTGCAATATATATATATATATATATATATATATATATATATATATATATATATATATATATATATATATATATATATATATATATATATATATATATATATATATAAACCTAAAAAACCTAAAAATTTGAGAAATATGATTAGGCCTGATAGTTATCAGCCTTTTATACATAAAAAAATGTCTTTGTTGAATTTTTGTTGTCGGAATAGAAGGCTTAATAATTTTAATAATGATGCTGATATTCAAAAAAGTCAATTTGCTGCTGAATATGTAGAATTGGGTTATAATCATGATTTTATTAAAAAAGTGGTATTTAATAATAATGTTTATAGTCGTGATTTGGATGATAAGAATTTTGTTGGTAAGGATGATGATTATATGTCTTTACCATTTAAAGCATCAATTTATAATTTGGTTTATAGGAATAGTCATTTGTTAGGTGGAAAGAAGGTTGCATGGAGGAAAGGTTCTGATTTGAATTCATTACTTAATGGTTCAAAGCAGTCTATTGATAGTAGGTCTATTTCTGGTATTGTTTATAAAATTCCATGTAGTTGTGGTAAATTTTATGTACGCCAGAGTAAATTTAGCCTTAAGGAAAGGGTTAAGGTTCATATAAGTAGAGTTAAACATAGGTATCTTAACTCAGCTTTATATATTCATGAATTGAATACATGTCATAGAATATTGTTTGACAATGCTTTGGTTATTTTTTATGAAAAGAATGAGTTAAAAAGAAGAATAAAGGAGACTTTGATGATAAAACTCCTTGATTCTGAGGCTATCAATCTTATGAAGAATTCTTTTGATATTAAGGGAAGGTGGAGTTTGAAATGAATTATGGGAAGGTTTGTTTGTTTGTATATATATATATATATATATATATATATATATATATATATATATATATATATATATATATATATATATATATATATATATATATATATATATATATTTTCCTTTAGGTTGATTTTCACTTGAGAAGGTCTATTTGTAGTAGAACCATGGTTGTGTAAGGATTTTGGTAAAATTTTGAATTTAATCTAGTACTGTATTGTTTTATGGTTTTGCAAATATATATATATATATATATATATATATATATATATATATATATATATATATATATATATATATATATATATATATATATATTGAGCCGGATTGATTTTCAATTCAATGGTTTTATTGCTAAAATTAAAAAAGGAAAACAACTTCATTTTCATTAAATGTCTAATGCTAAATTTATTTTTATTATAATTTCAAAACGCATACACATTTATATTTTAAAATAGATTATTTAATATTTATAAAATTGATTTAGAATAGTTTACTTTCACTAATTTGTTTATAAAATTGATTAAAAAATAATTAACTTTCACCGCCTGTTTTAAACAGGCAAGCTTGCTAATTATATATTCCTGTTGCTTTTATTGTAATTATTTTTAAAGTTAATTCTAAAAAGCAGAGATTTAGTTTTGTATTTGTCATTCTTGTTTCAATTATCTCTGGTCGGATGTCTTAAATTAGATTAAGCAGGAAATTAATATTTGCCGTGCCTGGAATATAGAATGGACACTAATGAAAGTTTTGCATGGGAAATGTTGCGAGGCAAGGTTAGCCCACCAATTTTTGGAGAGAGAAGAGATTTATTATTAGATACACACTTGGATTATGGCCTGCAAAGGATACCATTGTGAATAGCTGTTCAGATGTTTAATTCCTACTAAAAACCTAAATAATTATTGAAAAACTTCATTGCTGTGCAAGATGTCAAAATCCACCGCTGTGAGTTTTGCCATCATTAGAATGTCTGTCTAATTTAAACAAAGGGCAGACCCACACCTACCAGCTCTCCTTCAGTCATGCCATGAATGTCTAAAATAAACACTGCCTCTACCTTGCTGCTGTCAAAGGACCTGAAAGATGAACTATTATCAAAAGTGCGCACTCGTCACTAAATCACTAGAACTCTGCATTACTGTAAGCTAAACTTTTTCTTATTCTAGCCAGGGTAAATAAATTGTGTTTAATTAAATCTCCACTCAATCTAATGATAAATATGTTTTAAAATGGTATTGATTGTTTTTTTAATTATTTATTATCTGTATATACTCTTTTCTAGTATTTAAAGTGTGTCTTGGAATCTTAGTTTTAAGATTCCAAGTTTGTTTGCAATTTTTGTTTATCAGAGGGTGCATTAGGAGATTGTATTTTATATGTTTAATATATACCTGATTATTTGAATAACTATTACAAAATGCATTGGCAGTTTTCGTAGTCTTTATTTATTCACCTGCTCTTAGTTGTAAAATAAAGAATCTTTAAGCATGTTTCGTTTGCGCTGTTTATGCAAACAACAAAATATTTTTGCTGGCTATTTGTCAAGTTATTTCTTCGGGTTGTCTGAAAATAGTCTATTTCTTTCTGGATTATGTAAGTTCATAATCAAATATCTGTTGCTGTCTTGTAGGTGAGAATAACCACATTTACTTTGAATGTAGTATTATGCACAGCAGCCTTGCAGTGTTTTAACGACAGTAATTAGAATATTACTGCTTGAACGTTTACACTGGTTTCGTTGATTTTCGGTGGGACAGTAACTGTTTTATTATCTCTGATTTAGGAAGCTAGATGTTGTTGTTTGTTTTTGTAATTTTACAACTGGCCAGAAAGAAGATATTACCCTAACCATTTCTAATATTTTAAGTGAGATAATTTTGCTGCAAAAATATTTAATGCCTTCATGTTTGTCGTACTCTTGTGCACTCTCTGGTAAATACGCATATGTTACTATAAGCCACTTTTGTATTCATGGCTAGATGTCTTCACTGTATTGCACAACTTTTAGTAAAATTAATAACTTGTTTAAACTTAATTTGGCTGATGTTTGTCTTTGTGCTTTGATTTCTCAACTATCTAAATAATAGTTAAGATATCTTGTTCCTCCCTGAGTGTTGTTCGGTGCCTTTTGATTCGCATATCCTGTCGTCCCTAAAATAAATGTCTAGTTTCTATTTTCAGACTAGTGGTGCCCCAGGGTCTGTATATGAGAATCTCAAAGATCTTTCTTCTGTTACATATATAGTAATTTTTGGTGCATCAATGTAGAGCTTCCAAGTTTTCAAGCCCATGGGAGATTTTGTTTAGATGTTTGAGAAAGATTTCAGGTGAATGTGGCAAGATTTAGTGGGTAGAGGTTCGATTTTTGTTAATTATTGCATGTATTGTTGGAGCAGTTTGTTAGAACGAGGTTTCGTCTTTTTCATATGGCATAAATAAATAAACAATAAATAGTGTATTTTCTAAAAAAGTCTGTCGGAGTTAATTTTTTGAAGTGCTGCAAAAATGTTTAATGCCTTCATGTTTGTCGTACTCTTGTGCGCTCTCTGATAAATACACATATGTTACTATAAGCCACTTTTGTATTCGTGGCTAGATGTCTTCACTGTATTGCACAACTTTTAGTTAAATTAATAAATTGTTTAAACTTAATTTGGCTGATGTTTGTCTTTGTGCTTTGATTTCTCAACTATCTAAATAATAGTTAAGATATCTTGCTCCTCCCTGAATGTTGTTCGGTGCCTTTTGATTTGCATATCCTGTCCACCCTAAAATGAATGTCTAGTTTCTATTTTTGGACTAGTGGTGCCCCAGGGTCAGTATATGAGAATCTCAAAGATCTTTCTTCCATTACATATATAGTAATTTTTGGTGCATCAACATAGAGCTTCCAAGTTTTCAAGCCCATGGGAAATTTTGTTTAGATGTTTGAGAAAGATTTTAGGTGTAAGTGGCAAGATCTAATGGGTAGAGGTTCGATTTTTATTAATTATTGCATGTATTGTTGGAGCAGTTTGTTAGAATGGGGTTTCGACTTTTTCATATGGCATAAATAAATAAACAATAAATAGCGTATTTTCTCAAAAAGTCTGTCGGAGTTAATTTTTTGATGAGTTAAAGATATATAGTTCATCTTTTTCATATGACAAATAATTAATAAATAGAAAGTAGTGTCGTATTTGTTTTTAGATCAATTAAAAAAAAAGATAAAAATAATTTGTTTGTCTTTTCATATGAAATAATTAAGAAACAGTAACCAGCATTTGCTTTCATAACTAAATTTTTATTTTAAAATAGCAAAATAAATATTGGGAAGTCTCTTTCTTGAGAGAAATAAATAGTTAAATATAATTTTTATTTTAGATTGATTGGCAAACTTAGTGTTAAATAAATAGTAAGAGGCATTGTTTGTAAGACTGACAATAAAAGCAAAAATACGTATAAAAGGAGTGCCGAGATGGGAGGGCAAATTTATAAGAAAGTTGAAAATAGGCAAAGTAAACTTAAAGGTAAAAGATTGACCCAGATAAAATTTTTCAGGGCAGATAATTGGGAAAGTCCAGCTGCACATCTTGAAAGCCTTCAACAAGTGTTTCAGTTTCACAAATGGAATGAACAAGAAAAGATTGCAGTGGCTTATAATCATTTGAAGGGTATGGCCATAGATTGGTGGCATACTTTAAGTGTAAAGCCATAGACATTTGGGGAGTATGGATATGCCATCATGCACAGTTTTTGGAGTGAAGAGAAACAATATTGCATCTTTAGAAGAGTTTTGCAGCAAGCATATTCCAAAGGGGATGGAGGAACTTGTATGCAGTTTTTCTGTAGTCAAGCCACCATACTGAATTCGTTGACAGTATTGTGTTTGCCAGAAAGCCATATAATCTCAATAATAAGAAACAATATGCCAGTGGTGATACAACAAGCCATGTTGATTAATTATAAAATGTGTATAGAAGAAATAATAACATTATTGATAGAGATTGATTATAGTAGGGATAGAATAGAGAAAGAAAACATACTTGATGGAGATGGGGGAACAGTATCCAATATGGTGGTCGATAAAGATGAACCAACATTAGTTGGAGCCAACCAGACTTGTCCCATCATAACTATAAAAATTGGATACATCACAGCACAGGCTTTAATTGATTCAGGGAGTCAGATGTCCCTGATTTCCAGTCACTTTTATTCACAATTAAAATAACAAACTCACCTGTATACATTACTTCTAAAGAGACTGCAAGTTACATTGGCTAATGGTAAAAAGGCAAATGTAGAGACAAAGCAGGTTTGGATCCAGCTTCATCTGGGAAACATGGAAGTGGATCAAGTCTTTTTGATAATACCCAGGTTGATATAAGATGTCATAGTGGGAACAGATTTTCTTCATCAGCATAAATGTGTGCTTGATTATGGTCAATGCATATTTCCATGTAGAGAAAGCATAATGCCCCTGGAGGGATTAAAAAGTATCAGTCCTTACAGATACACTGTATGCAGTCAGTCTTAGACACCACTGAAGTAAAGAATAAGGTGGAACAGTCCATACTAAAGGGGACAGAGCAACATCTTTTAACACAGGTGTTGATGCAGTACCACACGATTTTTTCTAATAGACCTTAGGCTATTGAAGGGTATGTTCATCGGATCAAAGTAAAGGAGGAAAACCATTTTCAAAGTCGATCATACCCCATTCCATTTCAATATAAAGCCGAGGTGGATAGTCAGATACAACAGATGATCGAATGGGGTGTTATCAGTAAACAAGCATCATCTTATATTAATCCTTTGGTGGTAGTAAAGAAGAAAGATGGGGTGGCTCTAATATGTTTGGATGCTCACCGTTTAAATGCTATCACTATTCCTTAAAGAGACATTCCTCCTACAACAACCAAAATTCTGGCTAGATTTCAAGAGAAAACTGTCTTTAGTATGTTTGACTTCGAGTTATTGGAAGATACCTTTTTATCCCTCTGATCACCAATATACAGGGTTTCGGTATGAAAGGTATATGTATGTCTTTAAACGGATGCCATCGGGTTGATCAACAGTGGATCTGGGTTGTTAAGGTGTTTTGATCAGATATTGTCAGAGAAGGTTAAAAATATTATAGTAATGTACATGGATGATGTGGTTATTGCATCCAGAAATATTGAAGAGCACTTGGAACATGTGGAGAAATTTTTGATTAAGTGCAGTCAAAAAAATATCACAATCAACTTGCAGAAAAGTTACTTAGCCATGGATGAAGTGGCATTTTTGGGCTCTGTAATTGGGAAGGATGGTATTAATCCCCATCTGGATAAATTAGCTGCAATTGAGGATTTCCCTACACCTGCTAACAGACACCAGGTGAGGTCATTTTTAGGTTTCTGCAACTTTAACCACCAGTTTTATGAAAATTTTGCTGTAGAATCATCATCCTTAGTCCAGTTATTAAAAAAGGACCAGAAGTGGTTTTGGGGTTCACAACAGGAGCAGGAGTTTTGGCTCATCAAAAAGAATTTTCTGAAACAAGTAGTTATGGCTTACCCTGATTTTTTGAAAACATTTTATAATCAAACTGATAGTAGCCAACATGGATTTGGAGTAGTATTATTACAAATTGATGAGCAGAAACATCACAAGGTATTATATTTTTCTATCTGTATAAAAGGGGCTGAACATAATTATATGACTACTGAAAAGAAAGCTCTTGCCATTGTATGGGCCTTCGGAAAGCAAACAATTCTTGCTGGGCTCAAACATTGTTGTTATTAATGACCATAAATGTTTGGAATTTCTGAATAATAGTTACCTGACAAATGATTGGCTGATTTAGTGGAGCTTGATCTTGCAGAAATTTCAATATATAGTGATCTATTGCCCTGGCAAGGATAACATTGTGGCATATGTCTTAAGTCGGCACCCTGTACATCTTTTACCGCATCACCTAAACTCGGATAACTTAAGTATCACTGCGATTACATCGGTTGTCGACGATTCCACAGAACAGGATTTATGGAAACTACCAGAAATACAGGCAAGTGATCTGGATTATGCTCCAATGGTAGCCTACAAAAAGAAGCCATGAATCCCTCACTAATGGACCTGTCCAAGTTAGAACAACAAGAAGGAGCTTATCGTATTGAGGACAGGGTCCTTCAATACAAGGTTACTGCAAAAGAAGATTCCTGGAGAACCCTCATACCTAAAAAGATTAGGAATCATTTAATTGAATTTGTTCATTGTCTGTATGGACATTTTGGACTGCATAAAGTTGAGTATGTGCTCTGAGAATTATTTTATTGGCCAGGGATGTACTCAAATATTTTATCGGATCTCAGAAGTTCCCACACATGTTCACGAACAAAACCCGTAAATAAAATTTTTACGGGAGTCATGCTACCCATTCTAGCTCAAATCCTAATGAGTTACTAGCTATTGACTTTTAAGGTCCATTACCAGCATATTGGTGATACCGGTTCTTAGTTGTCATGTATGATGTCTTTTCAAAATATGTGACAGCTTATCCATTAATAAAGGCTAATGCTTTAAGCACTATCAAAGTATTACAAGAGCAGCAAATTCCTAAGAATTGGCAAGCCACAATGTATACTCTTGGATCATAAAACACCCTTTAAATTGTGCCAGTGGAAGCGTTGGCTCAAGCAAAAGGATATAAAACATTTATTAACATCCATACACAACCCTCAATCTAACCCCTGTGAGCAGGTTATGAGGGAGATTAACTGTTTAATCCAGTTGTATGTCAGCCAGAACCACAGAGAATGGGTGAAACAGACTGATGATGTTGTTAATTATATTGATTGGATGTTAAATGAGTCCACAGCATTTACTCCGATTAGGCTGCATTTCAAAAAAATTATCCTATACTTATCAAAGATCCATTACCCATCGATCGTGATAACCCTAATGGTGAGAGGGACAGAGAAAAGGCTAGTATAAAATTAAAGCACATGGCTGAATTGCGCATAAGGTGTGCAAACCGGAATCCTTGCCAATTGGATACTGGTGATAGGGTTTTTGTTAGAAAACCTCATGTGAGCAATCCAACAAGGCATCAATACAAAATTTTTTTTCTGATATTTGATGGACCTTTTACTACAAAAAATATGGTCAGAATGCCTTTCTTCTGGAAGATGAGTCTGGAATTCAGGGGTCCTATAATGCCCATAGTCTTAGACCTGCTGAACAAGGGATCAATAATGATAGGTAAGTAGCAAAAATTATCATAGATGTAATAAAGTGATTGATTACAGTTAACACATATAACAAATGTCCAGCTGGGATTTTGTAAAGGGGGAGGGATAAAATGTTTAAAAAAAAGGAAGTTACAGGAAGTTTTTTTTTTTTGATCAGGTATTGAGGCAGTTAAGCTGGATTGATTTCCGATTCAATGGTTTTATTGCTAAAATTAAAAAGGGAAAACAACTTTATTTTCATTAAATGTCTAATGCTAAATTTTTTTATTATTATTTCAAAATGCATACACATTTATATTTTTGCATTTATATTTTAAAATAGATTATTTAATGTTTATAAAATTGATTTAGAATAGTTTACTTTCACTACTTTGTTTATAAAATTGATTTAAAAATAATGTACTTTCACTGCCTGTTTTAAACAGGCAAGCTTGCTAATTATATATTCCTGTTGTTTTTATTGTAATTATCTTTACAGTTAATTCTAAAAAGGAGAGATTTAGTTTTGCATTTGTCATTTTTGTTTCAATTATCCCTACTTGGAAGTCTTAAATTAGATTGAGTGGGAAATTAATATTTGCCCTGCCTGGAATATAGAATGGACACTAATGAAAGTTTTGCACGGAAAATGTAGTGAGGCTAGGATAGCCCGCCAATTTTTGGAGAGAGAAGAGATTCATTATTAAATACACACTTGGATTATGCCTGCAAAAAGATACCATTGTGAGTAGCTGTTCGGACATTTAATTCCTACTAAAAACTTAAATAATTATTGACAAACTCCGTGTTGTGCAAGATGTCAAAATCCACCACTGTGAGTTTTGCCATCATTAGAATGTCTGGCTAATTTAAACAAAGGATAGATCCACACCTATCAGTTCTCCTTCAGTCATGCCATGAACCTCTAAAATAAACACTGACTGTACTTTGCTGCTGTAAAAGGACCTGAAAGATGAACTATTATCAAAAGTGCACACTCATCATTAAATCACTATAACTCTGCCTTACTGTAAGCTAAACTTTTTCCTATTCTAGCTAGTGTAAATAAATTGTGTTTAATTAAATCTCTGCTCAATCTAATGATAAATATGTTTTAAAATGATATTGATTGTTATTTTTAATTATTTATTGTCTGTATGTACTCTTTTCTAGTATTTAAAGTGTGTCTTGGAATCTTAGTTTTAAGATTCCAAGTTTGTTTGCAATTTTCATTTATCAGAGGGTGCATTAGGAGATTGTATTTTATATGTTTAATATATACCTGATTATTTCGATAACTATTACAAAACACATTAACAGTTTTCGTAGTCTTTATTTATTAACCTGCCCTTAGTTGTAAAATAAAGAATATTTAAGCATGTTTCATTTGTGCAAACAACAACATTTTTTTGCTGGCTATTTGTCAAGTTATTTCTTCGGGTTGTCTGAAAATAGTCTATTTCTTTGTGGATTACGTAAGATCGTAATCAAATATCTGTTGCTGTCTTGAAGGTGAGATCAGCCACGTTTACTTTGAATGTAATATTACATGCAGCAATCCTGCGGTGTTTTAACAACAGTAATTAGAATTTTACTGCTCGAACGTTCGCGCTGGTTTTGTTGATTTCCGGCGGGACAGTAACTGTTTTATTATCTCTGATTTAGGAAGCTAGAGTTGTTTTTTGTTTTTGGAATTTTACAACTGGTCATCAAGAAGATATTACCCTAACCATTTCTTATATTTTAAGTAAAAGAATTTTGCTGCCAAAATTTTTAATGCCTTCATGTTTGTCATACTCTTGTGCACGCTCTGGTAAATACGCATATGTTACAATAAGCCACTTTTGTATTGGTGGCTAGATGTCTTCACTCTATTGCACAACTTTTAATAAAATTAATAAATTGTTTAAACTTAATTTGGCTGACGTTTATCTTTGTGCTTTGATTTCTCAACTGTCTAAATAATATTTAAGATATCTTGTTCCTCCCTGAGTGTAGTTCAGTGCCTTTTGATTTGCATATCCTGTCCACCCTAAAATAAATGTCTAGTTCCTATTTTCAGACTAATGGCGCTTCCAGGGTCAGTATATGCGAATCTTAAAGATCTTTCTCCCGTTACAATATATATATATATATATATATATATATATATATATATATATATAACGGGATATATATATATTTAAATACAATTCCAAATATTTTAATTTCTTTTTTTTTCTATAGTAAATGTAATATTATACCTATTATTATTTAACTTTTTAAATGCTTATTTAACTTTTTAAATGCATTCATGATACTTCTACTATTCCCCATTATAATTATCTCATCTACATATTTATAACATCTACATATTTATAATATTGCAGAATATCTTTATTTTTAATATATTTATCAATTGTATTTTCTCAATAAAATCAACCAAAATTGATGATATAATGCCACTTATTGAACATTCCATAACACACTCTTTTTCAATCCTCCAAAAATCCATTTTGTATTTAAAATATAATGTTTTATTTATAAGTATCTAAGCTTTTTCAATAACTTCTATGCAATTATCTGAAAGCTTATCTCGTTTTTTAATCTTACTGATAGCTGTTGTAATACTTTCGTTTCTTGGTACATTCTGGTACATTTTCTCAATACCAAATGAAGCAATAATACTATTTCAGTTCAATGTCACCAAATGTAATTTATCTGCAATCTCCTCTGAAATCTGCATGTAATATTTACCAAATCCCACTGTACTAACAATTTTTTATATGTTACAGAGCCCACTAATAATACAATTACTAAAATCCATAACATGCCATGCAGGAATAATAACTTTATGTGTTTTAATATTTCCAAGTACACATGTATGTTCAAAGGTTCATTTGAACGAAAATCAATTTGATGCAAAATAAATTTATTATTATTTATTATTTCAAATAGAGTTGTCTATAATATTTATTTATATTTTATGCTAATATATATATATATATATATATATATATATATATATATATATATATATATATATATATATATATATATATATATATATATATATATATATATATATATATATATATATATATATATATATATATATTGTAACCTAGCTTCCTGATCTAGCTGGTCATCAACGAATCATACCATACATTTTAGTGATTAATTTCTCTTATGCAACTTATCGTACTCTCATTATCAAGAATATGAGCATAAAGACATGAAAATGTAAAAATAACGAAATGATTCATGGATTTAATAAAACTAGCATGGATATGTCTATCCAAAGAAAATCACAAGGTGACTAATAAAGATAGTAAAACTAACGAAATGATTCATGAATTTAATAAAACTAGCATGAAACTGTCTATCCAAAGAAAATCACAAGGTGACTAATAAAGATAGAAACTTCTAGTCAAACCAGCTTTGAAATCCACACAGACAAAATGAGATGAGTTAAATTCGATATTCCACAAATTAATAAAATAACTAATAATTATATGTCTGGAATGATTATGAAATTCAACTTATAAATGGAATGATAAGTGAAGTATGATGTAGATGACTAAATGAATGACGGAAAGAAGTAATAATGGAATAGTGGAATGAAATGAGTCTAACATTGAAGAGACAAGAACGAATATATATGAGAATAATGAATGATTAAAATGATTATAGAATAAGAGTTAATGAATAGTTGAGATGATAAAAGAATAAAAGTTAATGTATGATTAATCAATTATAATAATGAATTAATGTCAAATGAGAATGAATAAATAAAAGAATGGATCAAGATGAAATTGAAGAACAATGTTAATGATGGAGACTGAAATCTTAAACTATAACTAGTATGGTATTAAATGGTAAAATATAAGGTAAATAAAAATAGGGATTTCAAGCTTGACCCAACCAGACTATTTATCATAAAGTTAAAACAAACTATACATTTTATAACAAAAAAAAAAATAATTTGCATCTTAAAGCTTAATTGACTTTCATAAAACAGTGAAAGTAATCTATTTCAAGTCTAACTATAACAATTGACTAAATATAAATTTCATTACAAATTTAAATTATATCTTGAAATTTAACAACTAATTCTTCTCAGGGTTCAAACACTCAAAATCATGATATAAACTATATTTGGGTCAGTAGGAGGGATTTTACCACTACCCGAACATAATGCACAAAACAGCTCTCAATATAAACTCAAATTAAGAACTATATTTAGCAATTACATTTAAACTTTATAACTAACATAAACTTTAAAATTTATGACTGGGAATGACTTTTTAATAATTAAAATCAATAACTTACCAAATTCCTTTTCTTAAATAATTATAAACCATGAGATCAAGAACAGTGAATGATAGCTCTGAGGATTTAACTAAATCAATCAAATCAATATTATAGTTATCTTTTAATCTATTACATAAAATAATCTATACTCTAAGTTATTAACATTTTGATTATTGTGTGATGATGCATTAGATGTTCCAATAAATTATAAGGCTTACCAACATTATTATGATATAGCACCGTATAGTGAATAGTGTTATATTGGTTGATAATGATCTCAATTTATAATCTTCTGATAGGATGATAGCAATAACAATACTACTGTATATATGTGGTAATTAGCAATAAGATTACATGCAACTAAATAAAATTTTAAACACAACAAACTTTATTTACAATATGTACACATTTTTAATTCACAGATATGGCCTGAAATAAAACTAATCTATTAAAATAATTTATGGATGGGACAAATACTTAGTATTCCCTTGACCATATAGTCAGCAAAAGATACAACCTACTTAGAAAATAATATTCAACATATCATTTGTTACTCTTTGGCATATTTTTAAGAATAAGATTCTAAAACTTATTTATGCTGACTAGCACTTAAATTACAAAACTAGCAGAATATTTGGAACTTTAGGATATGCACAAAGTACAAATTTAGAATTCAGAAAAAAAAATTAAAAGTATTGCATTCTCCTAAAACCCTTTCTTTTATCAGAATATGACAAGGACAATTATCATAATCTGTGCAATTACTAACTTATTTAACTTTGAAATGAATAAGTTTAGTGCATTAACTGAATACCAGACATTAAAATTCAAATACACGTAGATCTCATTAAGGATTACCTATGTCCCAAGCTCATCCCTTGAATACGTAATTGATCTTACATTTCTATTGTCACATCATTATTTGATGAAAATGAATCCATTCTTCCAATGTGCATCTCTTACTTTTACATTAAAATTTTTCTACCATCATTAATAGAGTCTGGTTTGGTTTTTCTACAACTGATGATGATCACACAACATCATAAACACTATTTCGATTAAAAAAACTCTATTCTAGATAAGTATTCCTGAATTTAATATTATTTTATACTTTCTATATGATCTGGACCTATTATACTTCACCATACATGGTAGAAAAAACTATCTTCATATTATTATGAGAAATATAACACTAAGATGGGAGACTTTATAAAACAACATGGCAGTTGTGTAATAATCTGGTTGATTATACTACCTCTTAATGAGTATATGCATGTGTGTGGGCCTTGCATCGCCATGAAAAGACTAGAATTCAAACCATAGATATCCTTTCTTTTTAGGATTATTTATACTAATAAGCATTAATTACTACTCAGACTCTACTCATCTTTTCTCTCATGAAATTAGCCATAGGTGACACTCCATCAGCCTATGCTCCATATAAATATTAATATATTGAATGTCATTCAATTGGAACATCCCATTAACTAAAAACTGTCACTAGTCATTCTCAATATCATAGCAAGACAAAACAATACCAACACTAACAGTGAAAATCTACATATTCCATTTTATAATGTAAAACCATTAATGTATCAACAACCAAAACAAAATACCTATGTCCAATGATTGTTAATCATTTTAGAATGACAACTATATATATATATATATATATATATATATATATATATATATATATATATATATATATATATATATATATATATATATATATATATATATATTTAAAGACAACACAACGGATTTAAGCAATTAAGATCAAACCTGCATTTATATTCGAAGTGGACAAGTTCATTTCTATACAAAATTACAAAAATGAAAAATGCCTATATCAAATTTTCTTTTATATCAGAAAATAATTCACTCATGCCAATGTATATTTTTGATAAAATGCCTGTATATTTACCTCTTTATTAATATTCCTTAAAATTAGTTTTAAACTATGAGAGAAGTAATTATTTTTATCACTCTCTCTAAATATATATATATATATATATATATATATATATAGATATATATATATATATATATATATATATATATATATATATATATATATATTGCACCCTCACTTCGCGATATATAATATAACTTAAAATATGACTAGCTCAATTAAATCGTTATGCTCACCTAAAATATGTATAACTATCATTAATATATTTTTATAATACTATATCTTATCAGATTCATTATAACTTACCAAAATTAATATAGTTCAATATCATGTACTAATTAAATAAGTATTTATTAAAATCATGAGACTATGAAGTGAAGTTACAACTGGTAATTGAATTTACATTGAGCCAATGTCTTCCCAAGACATTATCTCAATGGCATAAGAATACTATTACCTCTTTATTATCTCATTACTACATTTACAGCACTCTTATGTCTTTTATAAAAATTAACTAACTTCAATAATAATAAATAAATCTCAATCTTTTATTAAGGAAATGTAATTAAATAATCTCAGGTTCTTTTAATTATCTTAAAGTAATAATATTTCTTGCAGATAGGCATGATATGGGATTTAATATCAAACCTAACTACACCTAACTTATAATAATAATAATAATAATAACTAACAATAATAATCTCTAGTGTATAAATTAATCTTATCTATTTTAATATACTACTAATCATTAAGAACACAAGTAAATCATCTACATGTCTTTCATTTTCATATAGTATCTTAATTTTAAAATATACTAAAATCTTATAATTTAATAACCTGTGGCAATAAATAATACTATACTCTTATATTGTGCATTATAAGTACTTTGTGACCATTATAATATTATATGTTAATATCAATCAATTTCTATAAATTATATTAAGAAAATACTGTGTTTCTTTTAAAAATAATAATAACAATAAATTCATATTGTGCAAATATTATGTTTATTCAAATTATCTGTTGTCAAATGCTGTGGTGTAAAATAATGAATTCGACACACTTTTAAAACAACTTAAACAAATTTATTTATATCAACTTTAATAAACAACTTATATACATTATGTACATTACAAGTGGAAACCAAAGAAAATAAAAAAAATAAGAAAATTAATAATAAAAGATTTTTACACTGTTACTATTTCCATAAACATAAATAGATAATCCATACATTTCTTAAATGTTTTATCAGTAACATTTAATTAAGTTTATGAATTTAAATCTTAATAGATATCATTTGTCATTAGTTAGTACAAAAGACTTTTATGTAAAATATCACTTATGTAGCATATGTAAAATAAACAAACTTTAACAATTAAAAAATGCTACTTCACTTAAGTATTATTGCTATTTCTATTATAATGTACTAGTATGTATTACATTTACTATTAGCATTAATCAAATATCAACTAATGTATAGACTGATATAACTTTATAATATAATGACATTTATTGATTATATAATTATTTACTTCATTGTGATGTAATTTCATACTGTATGTCTTAGCAAAATATGCAATACATATATGTTATTTTCTTAAAATAATATTTAAAATTATTCAACAATTTCAAATTTTATAAAGTATTATATTAAAATAAATTCTATGATTCTTTTCTATTTAAACTACAACTCTTCTCTACTCGTAATTCCTATTCCTTCCTAATAAAATTCTATCTACAAATATCATTTTGACCTTATTTAACTTCAGTAACAGCTTACCAATTTTTAAAAAATAATGACTATCCAAACTATCTTATACCTCATCATCGATATACGATAAACCCTTCAAATAAAATATAAATTTCTATATAAAATTAATTTAACTTATCTAATAAATAAAAAATAAATAAAATATAGATATTTTTACCTCTTACTAACTTGAAAGGTAATATCAATAACTCATACTAATATAATAAATCAAATTCCTAATATTGTAACAGAAACATTAAAATTTATTCACGAAAGAATCATATAATTATTTATGGATTTCTCTTATTACGTTATAATAAATTTATATCATAAATTTAAAGTATGCATATTAAAATAAAACTGTTATTACTAATATTATGCATGTATATTCTTTAAATATTTATACATTTATTCAACAATCAAATAATATTTAGTTTATCTAAAGAAAACAAAGCAAAATACATCAAATTATTACTGTTATATAATTTTTACCATAAATGATACTCCAATTTATTATCCACCAGACGATGTCCTCCAGGATTACAGTTTTACAAAATAATTTCATTTATACTCAACAATTATTCTTTAAAATATTATGTGTTGTATAATTATATAAAAATAAACTTTATGAAATTAAGTTTTATATTAATATTTAGTTACTTTTTTAAAAAAATGTACCTCTCTTATCTTTAATAGATCAATAAATAATTAAATATCTATGTTAGTTAAGAAAAACAAAATATGTTACATAAAATCCAACGGTGTCTTCTTTCCACCCATAATTGTTCTTTTTTTCCTAGGCACAAACTTTTACCAACATTACTTCCTTTTCCGGTACATCACGTGTTTTTTAAAAGTTTTTATGAAATAAATGAAAACGTTCTTTTTAAAAAAAAAATAAAATAAAATAAGTTCCACCATAAAGAAACAAAATAATAATTAAAACAGTCTAAAGGATCTGGATTCATTTCTTTAAAGACAAATTATTTAAAAGTTATTATTTCTAGGATTAGTCAATAGTTTATAATGTTCTTATTTAATTATTATAAATTGACTTGGATATCCACGTATACTTATTTGCGCATTCCTTAACAAATATTTAGGTAAGATTAATTTCTAAATTCTTCTGTATGACCAGCGTTCAGACTTTACTGTATAATATTTTATTTACAGGTATTTCTTTACCAATTAAATTTCCGATTTGTTTGCCTTTTAAAACTATCGAAATCTAGTCTTTTAAACCACAAAGACTTAACAAGGCAAGTACTTCTGCAATTATTACTAATTACCATATCTTTACCAAGATATATACTTAAATTTGTAATTTAAAAATACTTTCTTCATAAAGAAGTATTTATCTTTCTTTAAAATATTTGTTTATAAAAATTAATTATAATCAACTTTTAAATTCATATAATGTCCAATATATTACTTTTATCCAACTAGTAATTCTCCTAGTTAATCCAGCATTTGTTATATTTTTAGTATAAAGTCTCCAATACATTTTATCCTTATACGATGTTTTCATGATTATTTGATAGTAAATTGAGCTTCGATAGAGACGATCAATAAGGAATTATAAATAAATTAGCACTGCATATTTAACGGTAAAACTTTTATAATTTTTTTAAAACTACTCTCTTATAATTTTAAAACGATTACGAGAGCGTCTATAATTTTACTTAGCTATATCTAATAGCACACTTCACTTAAAAGAAATCATAATCCCCCCTAAACAATTGAACCTTGGTTTTATACCGGAATACATTCCCCACTTGATTGGTAAATTAAACAATCAACTTGCTAGCCTATTTACATATTTTACCAACAATACAGAATTAAAAATAAATAATGACTTATTTAATATTTATTATTTATTACATTATTAAATTCTTAAATGGATCTTTATCATTTATTTAAATCCATTAAACATTTTTTTAAAATATATTTTTTACTTTATTTCACTTTTAACTTTTATAAGACTATTTTTTAAACAAACTAAGTCTATTTTTATACGTTACGTTTTTTTTAAACAGTATTTTAAAAATCAGATTTAATATTTCACATTAATTATCTTTATTTTTATCTCATGATAGCCAATATAATATTTATAAATTTTATAATAGAATTTTAGAACAGTTTTGCAACTTTACTAAAAAAAACTTACAAGCATGTGTGTACATATGTCTATCTATCATCTGTTTTACAACACAGATACAAACGCTTGTAATTATCTAAAAATAAACTAACAATTTAATTTTAAAAATAAATATTTTTAAAATAAATAATATATTATAACAACTTTAAAATAATAATTCGATATTATTAAAATCAAATATTAATCTTCTATTATATACTATTATTAATTAATATATTTATATTTACTTATTAAATATTAATCTTTATCAACAATAAATGTATGCATTTAATTTTAACTTATCTTTTTAACTTTTAGCTTTAAACATTTATTTATAAAACTTATTAATGCAGTATTGATCATGGCCAGTTTTCCCAACCATATAATATTATCATCTTTTATTGAAACGTCTCTCTCAAACATTAGCACAATTTCACATATCAAATATTCATAGATTACTTTAATTAAACTTTTGAAAGATTATCATAAATAAAATCAACATCATATAGCTAAATATACCATAAATTTAAAATTTTTAATAAATTGATACAACAATTCATGGCGACCCATACAAAAGGGCACAATATATATATATATATATATATATATATATATATATATATATATATATATATATATATATATATATTCAGGTTTTTCTCTTAACTAGAAAAAAATATACATAAAATAGATGTGTATATTTTACACATTTTTCTCTTTTTTTTTAACCCAATATATATATTTATTTTTCATGCCAAAAACAAAACATATATGTTTTATAAACAAAATTTCTAAACAACACATTACATAAGTAATATATATATATATATATATATATATATGTATATATATATATATATATATATGTATATATATATATATATATATATATATATATATATATATATATATATATATATATATATATATATATATATATATATAACACATGTAATAAAATAAAATAAGAGTACACTTTTATCCATTAAATTTTATCCTCTTCATCCAAGTTATTCTATTGTGGTAAGTTAAAATAAGAATTAATATTTTGATTAGCAAACATTCCAGATAATGCATATATTTTTTTATTCTTCTGTTGGGTGTGGAATGAGCAATATGTAACACTTATCCAAAGCAAAAATTATTTGATAGTTTTAGTATCGATAATTAACAGAGCGATGAAAATTCATACTTCCAATTGTAGCAGACTTAAAAGATAAGTTTATCTACTTTTTTAAAGAAAATTTTCTGAATAACTCTTTGAGCTATTGTAATCTTCAAAACAAACTTTTAAAATCTTTATTGACTTATCCTGTAAGTGTGTAAAAAAGAAGTATAACAAGAATCATTTATTACATTTAAAATCAAGATAATATTTCCTTGAAAAATTAGTGAAATTTTATTACACTTAGCATATTTATCTTTCCTTTTCTTTTAAAACTCTTTGTTAATTTTATTCTTCCCTGCACGGTGTTTAAACAGCTGAAATATATTATAATATTATAAAACATTATTATAATAATGACATATATTTTTCAATATAACTTTAAAATAAATAATTATTTCATTCTATTCTTATTGGCAAAGTATGATGTGATTTTTAATATTAGAAATAATTTATTCAATTATCACTATGACATTTTTAGCATTTTAATTAATTGCTAATTGACTATATCTTTCATTACTTAAGTTCCCATGATAAAATTTAGCAGACAATAAAGAATAAAATCACGCAAATATTTTCATGTTTATTTTATTAAAAATTAGATGATTCAAAATGACTTTTAAATTTATTTACTATATATATATATATATATATATATATATATATAAACAGATAAGTATATATATATATATATATATATATATATATATATATATATATATATATATATATTGTAATGGAACATATACGAGGCAGCCCACGATTGGGCAAGCTAAATGTAATGGAAACTATATGGTAGCTTACAATTGGATAAGCTAAATATAATGGAACGTCGATTAGGTATTCCATTAAAATTAAAGATTGAAGAAAAACGAAATTATTTCAGTTATATTTAAATAAATTGTTTAAATGCACTTCCAACTAGCTATATATAAAACAAATCTAAAATCATGTAG